>JANIIA010045889.1:0-11599 GCA_027478495.1 Erythroxylum alaternifolium
CACTGATGTATATACAGATGTTTTGGAGCAATGAAAAGAGGATTTTGGTTTTAAAACTTTTGTGAATTACATTTACTAGTTCTTATTCTTTTAATGTATGTGATGCCATATGGAGTTCTATAGTAATTGCACATAACGCTCCGTTATCTTAGGTTATGTGTCGGAATGACCTACGGGCGTTCCGGTACGTACTCTAAAGTAATGGGGTGTTACAAGGTAGGCATGTCCAAATCTAATGGTTAAAAAATGGGATCCACTTTAAGTTCTAAGTTGACTAAATCAACACGAAGTGCAATTGATGTGCCCATGCATACGATCTTGCCACCCCTTCTATTAAGCTTGATAATATGTTAAGTGATATTACTACTATGCGACATTCTAACCCGAAGTCTCCTATGATGGTAGAAGTTCATTTTGGAGAAGGCCCCCTTCTTCAAAAACCTTTTATGTAGAATGATTCTTTTAATATTGGCCTAAGTCCTAATGTTTTGGAGGAGATTGGATCTGGGAAATAAGCTCTTCTCTGATATTGATGGTAAAGCGATAAAAATGGGCAACACGTAAGGAGAACGTGCAAGGAGTCGGAGCCCATGTAAGTGTTAACCCTCCATCTTCTTTTTAGTCTCTGGTGTTTTTTATAGATTGACATATTATATTATGGAATATTGGTAGGGCAAAAAAGGGAGGGTTCTTCCGATGGATTTACATATTATGTCATGAAATATTTATCGGCAAAAAAAGGAGGGTTGTCTTGAATGTTTAGGATCTCTACAAGAGTAAGAGAATTAATATAACTATTATTTTGGAGCCTCATATTTCTGGCTCAGTGGTTGATGGACTTATTGGGAGCTTAGGGTTCTCTCATTTTCTTAAGGATGACTTGGATGAATTTCCCGAGGGGGGGTCAGTTTGGCTCTTATAGAATACGGATAATTTGAAGATTCATCCTATTCATTTTTCAACTCAATATATTTATGTGTTATTAGATATGACTAGGTTTCAACCTTGGTTACTTACTCTGTGTTATATTAGCCCTATAAACATGTTAAAGGAGCAATTTTGGCAATCTATGGTGGACATAGCATCTTCAATCTCTATGCCATGGTTACTTATAGGGGACTTTAATGATATTGTGACGGATTATGAGATACAGGACTTTTCGTGATCAGTGGAATAGTTATAAGCTAGATTATATCAGTCTTCAAAGGTCTATTTTCACTTAGGCTAGAAAATCTTTTGGTATTGGTTTAATTTAAGAATTGTTAGATCGTGCTCTTGCTAACCATTCTTAGAAGGATTTATTCTTAGATGCTTCTCTATTTAATATGCCTCGAGTTCTTTCGGACCATGATCTGATTTTACTATGTACTAAAGCGCTTTCTTCGATTCCTAGATTAAGACCATGCCAGTTTGAGGTTGTATGGGCCATGCATCAGGAGTATTGTGCAATAATAGCGGATACCTGGGTCATAAATCTCAATGTCCTTGTGTATATCTTCAACAGGTTCAGCAAGCTTATGTGGAGTGGGCTAAAACTATTTTTGGGAACATAAACCAAAAAAAGAGGTGGGTGATGGGCATGATTAGGGAGTGCAATTGTGGCTAGCTAATAGGCTAATAGAAAGTCTCTACAGGTTGGAACGAGATCTGGTTGCAGAATATTTTTCTATTTTGTGGTAAGAAGAGATGCTTTGGTTCCAAAGGGCTAGAGTTAATTGGATTATGGATGGGGATCATTGCACCAAATATTTTCATGTTATAGCTAAAGCTAAACGAAAATGAAATAAAGTTGAGTGTTTAAAAGATTCCTCGAGGCATTGGGTTTTTGATAAGAGCTCCTTCGGGATGTGGCCCATATTTATTTTTCAAGTATCTTTGCCCCTCTTAACAATATTATGGAGATTGCAGATATTGTGTTTGATAACCTAAAGCTTATGGATTCAGCTAAGTTGACTCTCTCATGTAAGATCACGATTTAGGAGGTGTGGATGACTGTATCTCAGATGGATCCCTTTAAGGCCCCCCCAATCTCGATGGGTTTCAAGCTTTCTTCTACAAAAGATATTGGGAAATTATTAGCACTAATGTGGTCAATTTAGTCCATCAAAGCCTCAAGACTGGTACAATCCCTGAAGGTGTTGTTAAAATAAATGTTATTTTGATTTTGAACGTTGACACTCCTCATGTAATTTCTCAATTTCGACCTATATCTCTTTGTAATGTCCTTTTTAAGATTATTACAAAGGTTTCGGTTAATCATTTATGCCTATTTTTAAATGACATTGTAATTCCTTTCCAAAGTAGTTTCATTCTTGGATATACACATTGGATAATATTATTGTTGTCTAAGAGCAAGGTCACATGACTATTAAAATTGATTTTAAAAAGGTATATGATAGAATCCAATAAGATTTTCAGGAAAAGGTGCTTACAACGTTTAATTTTCCAACTTCTTAGATACAGTTAATTTGTAACTATCTTAGCTCTTCGTCTTTGGCTATTATTTGGAATGGTTCGTCGTTGCCAAGGTTTAGCCTTACTCGTGGGGTATGACAAGGGGACCCTTTATCCCCATATTTGTTTGTTCTTTGTTTGGAGTATTTATCCTCTTGGATAAGTAATGTTGTTCAAAATAAGCTATGGACTCCTATTCGTGCTTCTGTATTAGGTCTTGTTATATTGCACTTATTTTTTGTTGATGATTTGATGTTATTTGATAAGGCTTAGATGAAGTCAATCTTATCTAAGTTCTATGCTTCTTTGGGACAAAAATTAGACTAGAGAAGTCTGGAGTATTCTTTTCTAAATCTACAATTAGGGACACCAGAAGGAAAATTATAGAATGTTTGGGAATGAAAGTCTCTTCAGATCTGGGTAGATATTTAGGGGTGCCAATTTTTCATTCTAAAATTAAAAGATTAACCTACTTCGGCATTGTTGATAAGGTCAATACCAGACAAACGATTTAGAAAAGTAGGAATTTTTATCGATGAATTACAAATTATACGATGCAAACTACTTGGTTTTTGTCATCTATTTGTGATTAATTAGATAGAATTAATAGGAATTTTTATTAGGGTTCTGTTGATGGAACTCATAAACATCATATTATTAACTAGAAAAAATTGTTACTTGAAAAGCAAGTGAGGTTATGGGTTTTAGGTAATCTCGGTATGCCAATGTTGCTATGTTAGGTAAGCTTGATTGGTTTATTTTGCATAGTGATGGAGCTCTTTGGGTTTATATCCTAAGGATAAATATTTCAATAAAAGGGGATTTAATTCACATATCACAGACTCTCCCCTTTGGAAGGGAATTGTAAAAGCATAGAGTATCTTTTGAAATTCATGATATAGAAAGTAGATGATGGGTCAGAGATATCTTTTTGGAGGGACCTTTGGGTCAGTGATTCTCCTTGGGCACTTCGTTGACTACTGCTAAATTGGGGGACTTGGACACGTTAAAAGTGGCATATGTGTTTTCAGAAGCTAAGACGTGGGATCTCTCTATTGTCGAGCATTTTCTTCCTTCAAAGGCTATTGCACAGATCCAAAGTATCCTTATTCCAAGATTTTCAGAGTTAAAGGACTCTTTGATCTGTAGCAAAAGTGTTAGTGGACTTATTCTTCTAGATCAGCATTTCAAGCTTTGTAGGGATCGGTTTAGTAATGGTGGTTGAAGGAGATTATGGATGCTTCTATGTTTATGTAAGCTCCATCACTTCTTGTGGCTGGTCTTATATGGGAAATTTATGACTAATGTGTTGAGACATCATAGGTTTGGGATACAAAATGACACTTGTCCTCAATGTGAGGGAAGAGCCTAAACTATCATGCATGTACTACGTGATTGTCCCCATGCAAGAGAGATTTGGCAAATGTTTCATGGCTTTGGTTATCCACACTTCAATATAATGGACTTGCAGGAATACATTTGGGGGGATTTTGTGGGATCATAGAGGTATTTGCATGTTGGCCTTTTCTTTTAAAGTGGGATAGTGTTCAATCATTAATGCAGAATTTCAAGCAATTCGACAAGGGCTTCAGTTTGCTTGGGATGCAGGTTATTGTCGACTGGGTTAGAGTCTGACTCTCAGCTTGCCATTCATCTTATTAACTCATCTAGCTCGGGTCACCACCCACTTGGAGCTCTGGTAGAGGATTCGGGCTCTGATCAAGGGCAATTGGGAATGTTATATTAGACATATCTATAGTGAGGCAAATTTTTCTGCTAATTTCTTAGCCAAGCAGGGGTTCAGCAGGGATCTTGGATGTTCAATATGAGATTCTTGTCCTGTAGAGCTCTCTGCCCTTCTTGAGGCGGACTTGATCGGTGTTGGTTTTAGTCGTTAGTTGTTTGTTTCATTTCCTATGTATCAAAAAAAAATTATATTAGTTAAAAATGAAATTTTATTTTAAATTAAATTAATTATTTTTCTTCATTAGATTAAAGTTTATAATTTAGTTGATTCCTAATTAATATTTCTAAAAGTTTTCAAATTAGATTAATTGTTTTTAATTAGTTTGGATTTTGCGGTTAATTAGACTTCTTTAAAATTAAAAAATTATTTTCTTAGGTAGTTAAAAAAGGTATTTTGTAATTAAATTATTTATTTCAATTTAATTAAAATAAGATAAGTTTTACTGTTTGCTTAGAGGGTTGTTATTCTATTTTATTTAGAAATTATTTCTTTATTAATTTGAATAATAAGTTTCATAATTTATTAGAAAAGGAAGAATTATTGATTAAATTTGAAAAAAATTCGTTTATTAATTAAGAAAAGTAGCCTTATTTGATATGTTATAAAATAGTTTTCTATTTTATTAAAGAATCATTTCTATTTAATTAAAAAATTAATCTCTAGATAAATAATGTAAAAGGATTTTTAATTAATTTAAAATATGTTATTTATTTTTAAATCAAATAAATTTAATTATCCAAAGGGTTAGAAATATTATTTTAAACTATGGAGACTATATCACTGACTAGAATTAAATAATTTTCATTCTTATAATGACTTTCGTGTTTATTCTATTAGAATGATACAAGTATTTATACAGGAATACGTAGGTTAAACTAGGAAAGTAATCTTATAATCATGCTAAAATTCATATGAATATGTTATTTACATTAGCTGTATAATCCCTATAATTACATTAACATTTTGTAACAGCTATAACAGCCACTATTTTCTGTAACACTCCCCCTCAAGCTAGAGCATAGATATTGATCATAACCAGCTTGTTACAAATAAAATTAACCGATTCTCCGGTAATGCTTTGGTAAACACATTAGCTAATTGGCTCCCTATTATGACATGTTGAGTTGAAATTGATCCATCTTCTAGTTTTTCCCAAGTAAAATGACAATCGACTTTTATATGCTTGGTTCTCTCATGAAACACATGATTATTTGCAATGAAGATGGCTGCTTCATTGTCACACCATAAGTTCATTGCTTTAGATTGATCAAACCCAATCTCAACAAGTAAATGACGTAGCCATATAAGTTCACAGGTAGTTTGCACTATAGCCCTATATTCAGATTCTGCACTTGATTGGGATATAACACCCTGTTTCTTACTCTTCTAAGAAACAAGATTGACTTAAACAAAAACATAGTAACTTGTGGTAAAGCGTCTATCTGAAAGATCTCCTGAATAGTTAGCATCTGTGAAACCTCCTATATGTGGTGACCATAATTTCGATATAAGATGCCACATCCTGGCGCATCTTTTATATATCTTAAAATATGAATAATATATCCCCATGTGGGGTTCTAGGAGATGACATGAACTGACTTATAACACCTATTAAAAAGGTAATATCAGGACGAGTGATAGTAAGATAGTTCAATTTTTCCACAATCTTCCTATATTTTTTAGGATTCTCAAGCAAGTCTCCATTTTCAATTTTTAATTTCACATTTAGTATCATAGGCACATCACATGTCTTTTCCTTAATAAAACTAGCATCATTTAATAAATCCAGGCAATATTTTCTTTGAGATAGATAGACCTCTTTATGACTGGAAGAAACTTCAATTCATGAGAAGTATTTAAATGATCCTAAATCCTTTATTTGAAAACGAGTCCCAAGGAATGCTTTCAGCCTTGTGATCCCCGCTTCTTTACTTCTAGTGATCATTATATCATCCACATATACAACTAATAAAATGTACCCAGAGCTAGATGATGCAAAGAACACTGAGTGATCATATGCACTTATTCGTAGGTGAAACTCAATCACTACAGTACTGAATCTTCCAAACCAGGCACGAGGAGATTGCTTCAAGCCATACAGAGACTTTCTTAATTTGCACCCTTTCCTTGACTCCCTTAAGCAACAAATCTAGATGGTTGGTCCATGTAAACCTCTTCAAATAAATCCCCATGTAATAATGCATTCTTCACATCAAGTTGGTAAAGTTCCCAATTATAAGCCACAGCTAAGGAGATGTATAGTCAGACATAAGAAGGTTTTGTAACTTGAGAAAAAGTCTCTAAATAATCCACCCATATGTTTGAGCATATCTTTTAGCAACCAACCGAGCTTTTAAGCGAGAAACAGAACCATTAGGATTCATTTTAACATTGAACACCTACTTACAACCAATGGCCTGTTTCTCTAAAGGAAGAGGCACAATATCCCAAGTATGATTTTGCTCTAAGGCCATCATCTCTTCTTTCATTACAGCTTGCCAACCAACATGAGCCAGTGCTTTAGCAAGGGACATTGGGACAACAACAGAGTCTAAGGAAGCTACAAAATACTTAGATGAGGGAGATAGAGCATGGTAAGATACAAAAGAAGAAATAGGGTAAGTGCATGTGCCTTTACCTTTACGAAGAGCAATAGGAATGTAAAAGCTAGCATCAAGTAGTGATGAGGAATCTAGAGACAAAGCATAATGGGTCGGGTCTATGTCCTGGGTGATGGGAGGTGCCTCAATAGACTGCTGCACACATCAAGAATAAACTTGACAAATAACAGGTCGAGAGGGAGGAGAAACTACCTGTTCATTAACAGTATAAATGAGAAAATCGTCCTCTGAATTGCTAAAGTGTGAAGAAGAGGGCATAAAAGAAGCAAAGAAGGTGGTATTATCAAAAAAGGTAATATCAGTAGAGACCAAGTAATGACCCAAAGAAGGAGAGTAACAACTATATCCTTTTTTAGCACTAAAATATCCCAGAAAGACACACTTAAGAGATTTAGGATCTAATTTTGAGACCTAAAGTCGCATGTCTTGAACAAAACAAGTACTCCCAAAAAATCGAGGAGTAAGAGGGAAAAATGTACATTATGGAAAGAGAAGGGAATATGGAATTTGATCGTCAAGAATGGAAGAAGGCATTCGATTGACTAGGAAACAAGTAATAGAGACAACATCGACCCATAAAACTTTTGGGACCTGCATATGGAACATTAATGCTTGGGCAACTTCTAATAAGTGACTTTTCTTTCGCTCTGCTACATCATTTTGTTGAGGGGTAACATTACATGATGACTAATGAATAATACCATACTGAGACAGATAAGATTGAAAAGTATTGGAAACATATTCTTTAGCATTATCACTTCTTTAAATGAAAATGAATTTGTTAAATTGAGTCTTAATTTTAGCATGAAAGGCAAAAATTATAGTAAACAAGTCTGATCAAGATTTCATAGGATAAAGCCAAGTAACCCAAGAATAATCATCAATAAATGTCACAAAATAACAAAAATCATATTTGGATGGAATAAGACAAGGACCCCATACATCAGTATGCACCAAGTAAAAAGAACACTTAACTCGTTTATTTAGTCTAAAAGAATAAGATACTCTATAATGTTTAGCAAATTGACAAGCTTTACACTCTAAGGTAGATTCTTGTTTAAGACTAAGACATAACTTTTGTAAAATTGTGAGAGACGAATGACCAAAACGGCAATAAAGTTACAAAAAAGGAGATGAGCTTGTATAAGTAATTGATCAAGGTACTGTTTCAGAAGTCGAATCAAGAGCATATAGACCATTCACCAGACGCCCTTTACCAGTAATTTGCTTCGTCCCAAGATCCTAAAAAAGACAATAATCGAGATAGAAAACAACACAATAGATGATACTTTTGGTGAGTTGGCTGACGAATAATAGGTTAAAAGGGAATTGTGATAAACATAAAACAGATGATAATGGGAGGGTTTTTATTATGTTTGTTGTCCCACACCTAATTACAGAAGCAGTAGATCTATTGGCTAAAGTAACATAAGGTAAATTAGTAGTAGACTTGAAAGAAGAGAGGATACCCGTGTTTCCGGTCATATGATCAGTAGCACTTGAGTCAATAACCCAACTAAGAGATGAGGTAGAGAGACAGACAATAAGGTTACCTGTATTAGCCAAAGCTGCTATCGTAGAGGATGGCTGTTGTGGATCGTAAATAGCCAAAATTTGTTGATAGGCATTGGTTAAATGAACATACTCATCTGATGAAACTGTGATATAAGGTGAGGATGACTAAGGAAGGGGTAAGATGCCATCCTGAGTAGCCACATTTACAAATTTTCTGTTATTATTCTGATCCTAGTATTTAACAGGCTTACCATGCACTTTCCAATAATTCTTCTTGATGTATCCTTTAACTCCATAGTAATTACAGGTGCGAGGGGTGTTATTGTTCCCAGCAACAAAACCACTATTGTTTCCACCTTTGCCACCACAATTAGTATTTGAAACGTTACTCACTAATGCCATTGAGTCATTGGTCACCATATCAGAAGTCACATCGCCATCTTTATAAACTCAAAGCAAACGAACATATACTTCTGTAAAGGAAGGAAGAGTCTCACTAGTTAGTAATTGTGTTCATGCCATGTCATATTTGAAACCCAACCCTGCTAAGAAACAATGTACCCTAATTTTCTCATCTTGTTCCTAAATTTGCTTTATGTCAAAAACAATAGGAAACATAGCTCGCTTTTCTTTAAAGGCTTATTTCACTTCAGTATAGTATTGAAGCAGGGAGCGACCTCTTTATTCTGCTTAATAAATCTTTAACAATAATTCATGAACACGAGACAAATCTTGTTTGCAACCATACAGAAATTTCAAATATTCCCCTAGTTCTTTGACACTATCACAATGATTCACGACATCATCAACAGTTGGGTCTAAAGTATTCTAGATTTGATTAAACAATTAACAGTTTGTAATAGCTATAATAGTTACTGCTATATTATGTAACAATTATATTTGTATGGGAAATTGTATATTTAAATTTATAATATATTTACATATAATGTATGTTTGATGAGACCATAAAAAAATGTATCTTTTATTAAGTGAAGTACAGATTATGAATATAATTATTTTCTTATATTGTTATAAGAAAAAACTAAAATTTTATTTATTGTTAGACTTGTTAAATAAACTCAAGCCCACTCTAACCTAAATATGTTTAATCTTATAATAGTGAGTCATACTTAAATAAATTTTGTGTGATTTGGATGATGAAATCCATTATCATAATTTAAATGCAAAGTTAGGAATAACATATAAGATATGTTTCGACAATATTTATAACTTAATAGATTTAGGAGTCACATACGATGTGAATGATAAAATTGTTATCTTCAAGTTCACTCAACCAATGACAAACTACTCACACAATAAAGATGACTGAACAAGTGAAAATTTAGTTTAGACGTAAACATTATGGACAAACTTATAATAAAATCCACTAAACTAAAAATAACAGGATGCAAACGATAAAAGGTTTTAAGCTCTCACTTAAAAACATCTTATAAGACAGCTACAAATAATCTCTCAGAAACTCCTCTATGATCTTTATAATTGAGTACAATTGATATATCTACATACATATATACCACTATTACTTTTAAACAAAATCTAGAAATCAAACTTTAATAAAAATATACTTGGTGAAAGCTTTGGACTTTAAAAATCTTCTATCATTATATGTTTTTGTCCTATACAACTTTTGTATCTTGAACTTATCATTAAATCTCAAAAGGATAAGATTTTATACCACACAGTCACCCACAACTTCATTCCTTTGGATCTATAAAGACAGCAAACACTTTCGGATTTTAAATTTAGTGGATTTAAAAAATTAAACAACTATTCAATAGGACTAGATCCACAACACATAGAATTGAAGATTTTCATTTCATAGATTTCGTACAAAATGTTATGTAGCAAGGAGGAATAAGAAATTATTTTTGTAAGGAAGTTTGTCATGTTAAAAGAGTAAAGAAGCAAATTAGATATCTTAAAATTTTAACTATGGCCACATTAAAAATAACATAACAATTTCAAAAGTACTTAATATTTTAAGAAATGTTAAAATTTAGATTTATTTTAAAATTTTTTATTTAATGAATAATTTTTCAAAAGTTGTATAATTTAAATTAAATTATTTCATTAATTATTTGATTACGTGGTTAATAAGAAACACAATTTGAAAAGAATACTCATATGACAATCCCAAGAAATCTATAACACCCCTATACAGAACCTATAATCATCCACACATAAGACAACCAATTTCCTGTACATACATTCACGACATGCATTTCGGTTCAATGCTATACATATACACATTACAAAACTCCCCGATGCTTAACATTATCATTTAACTGTAGTAAAATATATATACATTTACATGATAACCCAAATGAAAACATACAATTTCCTTTAACCATTACATGTATAATCATCTTTAACTAAAAAATGCCTTCCAAAAGTACTTTTTCTTCTATTTCTTAGCCTTGGTCCCTGTAGATGTTCCTTGCACCTCACTCCTATGACTTGGACCTACACGGATTAACAATCGTGTTAAACTTGAAAGCTTAGTGGGGAAACACTTAGTTTGGATGACCACTCACAGTAGTCTTCTGTCAAGCACATACATTCATGAACATCGCACAGATATAAATAATAATGGCTTACTTAATCAAATAAATAATGCAAACATGCTTCAATATTTTTTTCATCTACCATAACTTCACCTTTAAAACTCAAATATTAATATTCAACACTCAACGATACAAATTATCAATACAAATACAAATGCTCATTCATATACCGATTATTTATGTTGTTATACTGTATTTCTTATTTATAACTCTTTACTTTACTTTCTGTGTTAGGCCTGCACATTTTCTGTGGGTATGGATAACGAGTGTTGAGGGTATCTGAAGATAACAAACTGTGGATACCTAAAAGTATCGAATTGTAAATACCCGAAGGTATGAAACTGTGGATACCTAAACGTATCAAATTGTGGACACTAGTGGTGTCAAACTGTAGCAGCTACACTATAACCCTATAAGCATACCTATCTATCCACAACCAAGATAATAGAGTAGGCACTATAACATTTCCTTTAACCATTTGCAAATTTCACAATTCATATATTAACAAATCATATGATATATATATTTCAAATCATAAAATCTATATTGCATTTATACATGCAATTCATAGGTTACCACTATTAGAAGGGTATCAAAATCACACTTGTATAATCATACTATACACATATGAGTAATGAATATGCATACAAATCATTTATGTACATGTAAATTTTCTT
>JANIIA010045920.1:0-11596 GCA_027478495.1 Erythroxylum alaternifolium
AGAAGCAACTGCTAACCCTTCTAAGAATGCCTATTTACCCATGATTAGGACTCAACAGTTTTAAAACAAACCATTTCAGATTTTAGAATTTTATTCAAAAGATGAAGTACAACATACGTCTTTATTCTATTTTGCTCCAAATGAACTTATTCATTAACATTTGATCAAACATAACATACCTTATAAATACAAATATGTTCCATTATGCGTCAATAGAAGTGTTGAGTCATCACACATTATGTATATGCACATAATTAGAAAAAACTTCCAATATAACCCCAACTATCAAACTCCTCGGACAACTGATGGTCTAGAATTATCGGAATATTATTGTAGAAATTCCCAATTCACAAACATCTGTATCCAATAAATATTACATAAGCCTTTGGAACTCATTCATTCATGATTACATCAAGCAATTTAACATTTTATTAATTATTATTAAACCATACACCCTTTATGTTATCATCTCCATTAATAATGTATAATTAAACTAACTATTACTCAATTACATCGAATACCGATTTAAGTTTAAGCACACCTTAAACAAGTCCATTTAAGTCCTATTGTACCAAATAAATTAACTAAACCTTATATAGTTCATCAATTGCACAAAACCCCATTTTTTTCACCTTCTTAATTATTTCCGACAATTGTGAGATAAGTGACCCGAAACTTTTAAACAGCTGTTTTCATAAGATAAGTTTTTGGATCAGTTTTGTATGGCTATTCTGACCTAGAAATTGATGTTTTTAGACAATATGTTCTTCTAAACAAATGTTCCTATGTGCACTAAGTTTCAAACGAAATAAAGTTAATGCAATTTGGTTCATTATTCTGAGAGTTATACCCAAAATACTACAGATTGTTCTCAACCATGGATAACAGCCAGAACTTAACGTTAAACCACATTTCAAAACTCTTAGTGACAGAAATAAAATTCAATTCCTTCATGAAAGTTGTAGATATATGTATTAGTTTAATCTGAATTTAAAATCATCCCATTTTGATGTCTCCAGGTTAAGATATGGCTAAAATACTGATGCCTGTTTAGTGGAACCACTCCTTCTAATGAGTATCCAGCATGTATCAAGTTTTTAACCACAATTCTTCATTAATTCAATACACATTTTATCCACTTCAAACATCAAACAATACATGTTCTATCATGATACCAAGTTTAGTATTACCTTACCTCTTTAAACTTCAAAGAATAACTCCAAATCAAAGATCCAACTACACCAACACTTCGTAGCAATCAGCTCTTACCTAAGATTAAGGTGCAACTTTCAGCACCAACAAGATAATAACACATAAAATTACAAGACCATCTTCATGATAAAATAACTTACAAAGCTTCCAAATGTTGATGATTCAAACTTCAGTAAACTTCCAGAAGTTGAGAGGAAGAGAGAGTGGTTTTGGTGGAGAAAATGCAAAAGTGGAGAGAGTGTAGAGAGTGCTGCAGAACCACTAAATGGCTTAGGTGATTCAGCACTTATTAGTGCTAGTGTCATTACCACCATATGGCACTTAACACCAGGGTATGAAGTCCATTTGCCCTCCATTCAAGCTGCCATTTGTAACACTCTAATCAAGCCACTTGTCCTCTTATTATGCTGTCATTTGTCACACAATGAGTGATGTCAAATTTAAGTGACATTAGCTATGCCAAATGTCACTAACTCATAGGCTTAATTATTCAAATTTTCATGTATCAACTTAACTTGTCTCTTGACCATTTTCCTAGTCCAAATTGTTCGACAAACCTAGCCTATAGGTTCGAACAAGCTCCCAAACCCTCAGTTCCTCCAATTTTAGATAGATCCTATACGATAGAAAACCTACCCCTAACCACGAGGCAACCTAGAATAAGCTCTTTAGATTTAATGACACAGCAGCATTTAACACACTAGGGAATGACTAACCTGAGCGATAATCACACAAACTCGGACTATGTAACCTAAAAAATTGGAATCTTAGACTAGTTGGTTAAGTATCCTAACAAATCCAACTAGCTTATTTCCACTTGTGGAAATCGCCAAAGATAATTACGTATTACATGGCTCACACCTAGCAATTGAATTAGGAATTACACCTAGGGTAGCTAATCCTAAGCCTTAATTCCTAATTCATGATATTTTCTTGGAATTCCAATTCAATCCTAACCTAAATCATAAATCATAAAGCCTAATTAATTCCAAGTCAATTCTCACAATTATTAAGCTAAAGTTCCATCATTAACTTCCAACTCAAGACTAAACTAGCTAAACCTAACTAAAATAATTTA
The DNA here is from genome assembly GCA_027478495.1 of Erythroxylum alaternifolium. NCBI lineage: Eukaryota > Viridiplantae > Streptophyta > Magnoliopsida > Malpighiales > Erythroxylaceae > Erythroxylum > Erythroxylum alaternifolium. The sequence continues at coordinate 2,291 of JANIIA010045920.1, forward strand.
AACAAAATTTAAACAAACTAATAACATAATAAAATAACTAAAATAAAGGGCTGAAAAATTAAATAAAACACAGGAAATTAACAAACTAAAAGCTGGAAAATTAAGAACAACACTCAAATTAACCAAAACAAAGCATTTCATTAACAAATAACAATAACTAAGGTTCAACAAAAATATTTAAACAAAATACATAAAAGATAACAAGTATTTAAAGACTAAAACAAGAAATAATAGTGCAGAAAATTAAAGAAGAAAAACTAAGAAAACTAAACAAAACCCCAAGGAAACTACAGAAGAGAGACGACCAATTATGGAAAAGAAACGAAAAATAAAAGCTAATCCCCTTCCCCCATCTGTGTTTTTTTTTATGGATTTTATAGGTGTCCAGCTAGGTTAAAACGCAAAAGACATCATTTTGTAACGTTCGCTGCCGTCTCCTCAAGTTTTCTTTTTGGTGCGTGTCTCTCGGAAACCCTATATGCTTTTGTGCTTCTCCTTGAAAACGTTGGTCATGCGTGTCGTTTTTGCAGGCTCTTTAAATGCTTTTAGGATTTTTGTCTTCTTATGGAGAAAGCTCTCCACCTGCCAAGTGATGTTGCGTCCTCTCCATGCAAGGCCTTCTGTGGTTTGTAATTTGTCTTTTCTTGTGAAGTTAGTGGGACACTTGTCAAAGGAAGCCTACTCTTCATTTGCTTTTCACGTTTTAAGCTCCTGGTAGGCCTTTTAGATTTGTGCTTTGTGATTTTTGTCTTCTCATATCTTGAAAGAGTTTGGGCACGTGTCCATTATTAAAAGGAAGCTCCTCTCCACTCTTTAAAATATTGTCGTTTTATTGCCTAGGAATCTCCGCAATTGAAAGCCTCTCTTCATGTCGTTTTAAGCTCCATTCTAAGTCGTTTTTGTCGCTCTTTTACAAACTCTATAAGCAAGCTACGTGCTGCCATTCCAAACCACCAAGAAATTTGTCCTTTCTTTTGCTTGGCCAAATAATGCTCCCAGAAAAGAAAGCTTCTTCGCTCGCTTATGCTTTAAGGCCACCAATTGTCAACAAATCAAGGAAAGCCCTAAGCTTAAATGGCGTTGTCTTCATTTTTGTTTTATGCCACCAACAAGTTATAATCTCTTTTTATTTTGTGCCTTTTCCTTGTTAAACATTTGTGTTCCAATTTACTTTAGAATCTTGTCTTTTTGGTCTCAAATATATATCAACATATCAAATCTAGCAGTCAACACAAATTGAACACAAATTAAGCATTTTATCTTAAAAATAAGATTGAAATCACATAAAAATACATAAGAAAATATAAGATAATTCAATCCTATCAACTTGTATAATCGTTTTTTCTACCACCCACTTTAAAGCATAATCAATTGTCAAAAGAACGTAATAAAAATCATGAGATGAAAGAAAAGGGCGTATAAAATCAATGCCCTATGCATTAAATATCTCAACCATAAGAATTGGAGTTTGAGGCATTTCATTTCTTTGAGATAACAAACATGTCTTTTAGCTTCTGTAACAATTTTTATAAAACAATAAGAATCTCTAAACAAAGTCTCCCAATAAAAGCCACTATCCAAAACTTTTGTAGAAGTTCATTTATGACCAAAGCTACCATCAGATGTATAATTGTGATAAAAAATTAAAACAATATGATGTTCATCATTTAGCACATAACGTCTAATAACTTTATTAGAGCAAAACTTCCACAATTATGGTTCATCCCAAACATAATATTTTGCCTCATTCTTTATCTTTTCCTTCATAATCTTGCGAATGTAATTAGGCAAAGTTCCAACAATTAAATAATTAACAAGGTCTACATACCATGAAACCATAACTTTCATTTGGAATAATTACTCATTAAGAAAAATTTTAGAAATAGGTAAAATATCTTCATCCCTTACCAACCTGCTCAGATAGTTAACTACATATTTTTTTGCCCCTTTTCAGTCCTTTATTGTTAAATCAAACTCTTTGGCCTAAAATAACTCCCATTGTATACTTGCTAGCATCACACATGATTTTGAATGGTAAGCCTTAATTTGGTTGTTGAATAATAGGTGCACTTGTCAATAATGCTTTAAGTTTATCAAAAACTTATTGACATTCATTCCCAAATTCAAACGGAACATCTTTTTGCAACATCTTTGATAATGGTATTGCAATCTTGGAAAAATATTTAATAAACCCGCCATAAAATTATACATGTCCAAGAAAAGATCAAACTTCCCTAACATTTGTATGGTAAGGTAAGTTCATAATTGAATCCACCTTTGCCTTATCAACTTCTGTACCCCTGGATAAAATCACATGTCTCAAAATAATATCTTAATCAACCATAAGGTGACATTTTTCATAATTCAACACCAATTTGTTTCAATTCATCTTTTAAAAGCCTTAGATAAATGACTTAAGCAATCATCAAATAAATCTCCATAAACATTGAAATCATCTACGAATACTTCAATGAATTCTCAGTATTCTCAAAAAATATTGCCATCATTCACCTTTGAAATGTACCTAGAGCATACAAAGACTGAAGGGCATTCACTTGAAGGAATACATTCCAAAAGGGCATGTAAATATAGTGTTTTCTTAATCCTCGTGAGTAATAGCTATTTGGTAGTAATCTAAAAATCCATCCAAAAATCAAAAACATGATTTACCAACAAGTGTTTCTAATATTTGATCCGTAAAGGGTCATTGGAAATGGTCCTTTCTAATGGCCAAGTTAAGCTTCCTAAAGTCTATGCACCCTTGTTGGCAATAATTCATGATTATGATTTCATATCATTATTGCCCCAGTTTTATTTGGCATAAGATGAACTGGGCTCACCCATTCACTATTCGAGATTGGATAGATTATACCTGCACCCAAGATTTTTAAAATTTCTTTCATTACCACATCTTTCATTGCTAGATTGAGTCTTCTTTGTGGTTCCCTTGTTGGCTTGGCATTCTCTTCCAAAAGAATCCTATACATGCCCATTTTGTTGGAATTATGCATTTTATGCCAGCTAAAGCCTAACCGATTGCAGTTTTGTACTCTTTTAGAAGTGCTTCTAGCCTTTCCTCCTGCCTTATAGTCAACTTTTTAGAAATGATTGTAGGTGGTGACTTTTTTTCACCTAAATAGACCTACTTCAAATGATCAGGTAGGGCCTTCAATTCCGTCTTCAGAATCTTAAAAAAAAAGGAAACATTTTCTTGTGAGTTATAATAATTTTCACATTTAAATTTTTTAAATCTATTAGTGTCGTTGATAATGATTCTATAACTTCATAAGTTACATCAACTTGCTCGTTTACTTCTAATTTAACATTAAACTCTAACTCATCATCAACACTTTCTTCTTTAAAAATATATTAAACAATTGAAAACATAATATCCATATGATAGATGGAGTGGAAATCATTATAATACTTCATTACTTCAAAAATATTAAACTTTACTATCTCTCCATCAGACTCAACAAAAAGAGAACCCTTATCCATGTCAACCTTTATCTTAATCATCTTCATGAACGATGTTTTTAATAAAATTGAATTTGAATATTCTACACTATCTTCATCCATTTTCAAGATGTAAAAGTCCATTGAAAATACCAAACTGTTAATATAAACTAAAACATCTTCTATAACACCAATAAGATGCACATAAGAACAATCAACTACTTAAATAATCACATTAGTTTCTTACAAAGAATTCATGTTTAAAGCTTAGTAAATTGAGTATGGCATGAAATTAATAGATACACTTAAGTATAGCATAGCACTTTTAATTTTCTTATTTCCAGTGATACAAAGAAGTGTAAAACTACATGGAACTTTGCATTCTTTTTTGTAATTTTCTATTTATCACCTTAGCTTCCTTTTATTTGTGCATAGTTCTTTTAAAAACTTTGCATTTTTGGAATTTTATGATGACTTATGGAAATGGTATATTGACTTCCATCTTTTTGAAGGTCTTTAAGATCTCTTTCTTGTATTCCTCTTCTTTTGATTTAACTAACCTGTAAGAGAAAGGAAGTACATGTACATTAAATAATATCTGCAAAGATAAATCATCTTTTACCGTTGTTGAATCTTGAGCTAGATATTCATCTTTCTTCTCTCCTTCATCATATTTATCCATCTCCATTGGTAAGGAAGATCTAAATCGAATATCCTTCCTGCTTTTCAATGTCACATTCTCCTTAGGATTCACCACTATTGTGTAGGAAATTTTTCCAATGCTTATGCTTCCAATTTACTAACAGAGGTGGCTAATTGAGTAATCTAATTTCCTAAGTTCTAAAGATTTGCTCTTGTTTCCAGATGAAATTATTAAGTTTTAATAGCAAATGACTTAAAAATTTGATCCAAAGACATACCTAAATTTGAGGGTTGAGATTGAGTTTATATAGGTGCTTAAGATTGTTTATTAAAATTATGAGATCGGTATCATTATTAGCCTCCTTGATTTCCATAACTAAAGTTTGGATGATCTCTCCACTCTAGATTATAATGATTGGAATAAGGGTCGTACTTCTATTGAGGTTGACCAAGAAATCCCTCTATTGTGTTGGCTTCCTGAAGGGAGTTTCATTGCAATGTAGGGCATATATATATGGGATGCCAAGGATATAGGCATATTTAACAAACTCGTCTTGATTGCAATACCTACAATCATTTGACGAACTAGAGAAGTTAAATCCAAAATTTTATCCTCAAGGTTAGTATAACAACTTCATCCATCCTTGTCATGAATTACTGAGAATTTTTGACCATGTTTGAAATTAAATGTTTGATTTCTTTTAGTATTTTGTTTTACTAAAGCTCCTCCACTAACTACATCTACCATAATCCTGACCATTGACAATAACCCTTTATAAAAGTACTAAATTAAAAGTTGGTCAAGAATCTGATACTGTGGGCAGTCAGCACATAACTGCTTAAATCTCTCCTAATATTCATATAGTATTTCTCCAATGAATTATCTTATTCCACATATCTCTTTTCTAATGTTGGCTACTTGTGATGCATGAAAGAATTTCTCCAAGAACAACCTTTTCATTTCATTTCATGTTGTCACTGAGCCAGAAGGAAGATAATCTTATCTCTTAATAAGAATGGAAAGGTTATGAGATTAATTTGTTCTTCTATCACTCCTTATGGCTTCATTCCAAAGCAAATAATATGAAATTATTTCAAATGTTGTTGATTCTATTTTTTTTCAAAGAGAGTTATTGATTCAAATTTAGTATCACTAGTGTTGGAAATTATAATCTTCACTAATTGTAAAATCTATCTCAACTTTTACTTCTGGAGGTGAATGATCTTTTCCTTGTTTAGTCTCTTTTCTTAAACGACGTGTTGTCCTCTCAATTTTTGGATTATATTGCAATTCACATGTCCAAGAAGAATGAGTTATACAAGACAAGATATTAGCAGTAAACTATAAGATAATGCAAATAAAATAATATAAGCAAAGTGTTTAATTCCATTTTGTTTTTATTTTTAAATTTAATAAATATGTTTATTTGGTTAAATTTTTGTTTACGATTTCTTTTTAATTCTTATTTTTAAATATAATTTTAATTTTAATTTTATATTTTCATAATTTTATGACTATTTATTTATTTATTTTAATAATCAAAATGTTAATTATTTAATAAATAATTTTAAAATTTTCTATTTATTTTGAAAAATTACGATGATTGTATTATTAGTATTTATTAGTAAGTGCCATATAAAATACTAAAATAATTTTACCTATTTAATAAATAAATTGAATTAAATTAAATTGTAATTCATATTTAATTTATTAGTATTATTAAAATAAATTTCAAACTATATTATTATTAATAATTTAATATGTTTTTATTTCCTTAAAAAATTAAAATTAAAAATGTGAAACAAATAGTCCTAATTTTTTATAATAATTATTTTTGAGGGTATATTAAGTATATTGTAAATTAGGTTTTTCAAAATAATTAATAATTTAATAAAATTAACATGTTTCTATTTTTAACTTAAATTGACGAAGTAAAATAAGAACACCAACCTAATTGAAATTTAAAATCTTTTAATTGACAAATATGTGGAGGACAAGCCGCATTGGTTCAACAACTCTTTTAAAGATATTTTGATAAAAATACGAAGAGATATGTGAGGTCCGGCCCTGCCACCAGTGGGCTTGGTGGTTGGTACAGGTGAATGTTTCTTGTATTTTCATTGATTAACGTAAGAAACAAAATTCCAGTGATGCATTAATCAAAGAGCTTACCATATTTATTAAGGTTTTAAGTCGACCATATTTGCAGCAGTAGTGATTTTGGGTAATTGTCAATGTAGTTTAATAGTTGCAACATCAAAAATATTACGATTCGAACATGACTTGTAAGGGGTCCTCTTTGCTTATGGTTATGGGCAACTTTTTATGCATAGATTGTCCAAACTAGAAATAAGTGCATAAGACAATCACAATGCAGAAACAAATCCAATATATGTGATAGTGTGACAGTGTAAAAAGTTATATAGTTTAACAAATAGAAAAAAAAATTGTTTAGTCTTTTTGACAGTCTAACTATCAATTATCTTACCTGAGAACTAACTGTCCTAATTCTTTATCCCCTACTTGACTGTGTTGACAGGGTTTAAGTTTTAGTTCCCGTAGAAAAAAAATTACATCGATGAACAAAAACTCATTAGGGGTTCATTGAAAGCCTGTATTTGTTCAAAAATGTACTTTTAATTGTTTGATACCATTTATCTATAGATACCTTTAGTTTTTTTATTCCTGTATAAATCGTATGTATAATTGTTGGTAATTAAAATCTGAATGTATCTATCAAATATGGAGTCCATAACCAACAACTTGCTACACATTTTTAATCCCATAGCTGGACATGGTCTTTAAATAACTTCTTTCCGGAGATGTGATGGATATAAAGAAGAAAACCAGAGATCTAAGCGACGCTGTGGTTAAGATTTATGTGTCTTCATTAAAAGTCTACTGCTTTTAGCTATAGTTGTCATTAGACATCCTTCCTCTTAATAAACGGTACTTTTTCTACTCCTCCTGTACCCTCATTCTTCTACCCTAGGCAAGTGGATTTGTTTAGTTGATTATGATCCAAGCATAAATTACGAGAACCAGAAATAAATGTTGTTACACTAGGCGACTTGCTGAGCTACATAACGAGGCAAAGAAACTGAGTTATACTAAGCACCAACTCAGCCATACATTCTTTTCAAAAAACTCAGCCATACATTATTTATTAAAACGTAGTCCAGTGCCTGCACTCGCCCTTCTTTGGTTTATGCAACATCGTACATAGGATTTGGGACCTTGAAGATCCTCTTAGCCATTATCACTCCACTGATCTCCAGAGTGTTGACTTTTTGGCATATGTTCAAATCCCATATTAAGAAACACAATAATGAGAGAACCTCCTTAAGCCATGAAAGGAAGGTCTTTTCATCTTATTAAACATCCCAAACTTGTCTTTCCATTAGACAAAAATTCCTTCTCTCATTTTTGTAATATTTCACTTGTATTATTTTTTGAAAATAATGAAATATTAATTTAGTAGTGTCCAAGAAAGTAGGTATAATTGGTTGAACCTCGTCAAATTATGGTGTTTTTGGTTTGTCTATTTAATAGCTATTGTCAGGGTATAATTGTAGTGAATTATTATGCTATTAAATTACATGTCTAGGAAAATTCTATCTAGAAGAATGGGCTTTAAGTGGGACCGTTTGTGACCTCTTTAGTCTTTCCTGAGAATTTACCTGGTGTGATTTTTCAGTACAATCGTTCATACTCTATTCACCTAGATAATAGCGCTCGAGGTGAATTTGTTATTATTAGTGAAAATTAACCTGGTTTTCACAAAAATTGGTATTAGAGTTAAAGTTTTTTTTTAGTGATTGCAGTGTCATATGATCTTCCACATCAAAAAAGATTTTTTCTTGAGCTATTAGCATTCTGCATTGACAACTATTAAATAGAAATTGTAGAAACAATGACAAAAATCAAAGATACGACTGCACTAACCACGTTGACAGCTTTTACCTCATCTATTCTAGCAAGGACTGCTATGACAAATGCAAGATTTACGGTGGAAATTTTTTATGGTACTGGTCATTTTGGCATGTGACAAAGTAAGGTTTAAGACGCACTTTTTTAGTAAGGTCTTGACATTGCCATGAAAGAAAAGAAACTAGATGATGTCGAGGAGAAAGATTGGAAGACTATAAATCGTTTGACATATGGTACAATTCGTACATGTCTTTCCAGAGAGCAAAAATATGCTTTCTCGAAAGAAAATTCTTCATCTAAATTGTGGAACGCGTTAGAAGAGAAATTCCTAAAGAAAAGCAGTCAAAATAAGCTCCATATAAAGAAGAGACTATTTCGTTTCTTTTATGTTTCGGGTACCACTATAAATGATCACATCATCAGTTTTAATCAGTTAGTTATTGATTTAATGAATTTGGATGTGACATTTGATGTAACATCCCTTCACTTATGGGAAGGGTATTTTGGTCATTTTGGATCGGGTTAGGATTATTGAAAATGTTTTGCCATATTCATGCATTCATATATGCACATGAATAGGAAATAGTGAATTTTTTGCACATGTGAATGTTTGTACATGCATGCATGACATTTTCCCGGTTTTAATTGTGAATAATTATGTTATATAGAAAATGTGTTTTGTTTAATTGAGAATTGGTATTAAAGAGGTTCATTAGGGTTTTCCCAATTTTAGAGAATTATAGGAATTTTTCGGAAATTTTTCGGAATTATTTCCGGACCCGAAAAATTGTCAAGTGACAGAATAGGGGTCATCCAGTAGTGAAATTTGTTGTCCAATGGCAATGGAAACTTAGAAATATGAAATTAAGAATTTTTGGAAGTGAGCCATCGAAAATTGGAGAGAAATTGAAGTGAATTGGGAAGAAAGTTATTAGCCAATGAGAGTGTGACACATGTCACACTCTTAATGTTATTTTATTACAAAGTCACTCCATTTTTAAGTTCTTACACGACTCTTTCTCATTCTTCTTGTAACTTCTTTTCTTAAGTGTTGTTGAAAGTGTCTTTTGGCTTAAAATTTTGCTCATCATCCGAAAGTGTCTTCCACCTTGTTTCTTTTTGATTTTTGTTCATTTCTTCTTCTCTCTTTCACTCTCCAACACCATACCTACCCTTCTTGACTCACAAAACACCATAAATTCTCACCCCTTCACCATGATAATGAAGATGCCGTGAGTAGTGAGGTGAAAGTAGAGATTTTGAAAAGTTGGAAGATT
>JANIIA010045931.1:0-11596 GCA_027478495.1 Erythroxylum alaternifolium
ACCCCGTTAGGCGACGGGAGTATGTCGATTGCATAGGAGAGAGAAAAGAAGAGGTCGGGATCAGTTCGCGTCTGCATTGTGTCTATTTATTTGATTGTATTTTCCGCAAATTATTGTATTGCTTTGTATTTTAATTATTACAGTTAATTTTGAGAAATTTGTATTGAAACAATTGTATTTTGTGAAATTGCAAATGGGCCCAAGTGGCTAATAAAAGTGTTTATGATTTTTCAGTGTATTGTGACATGTTCTGATTTCTGATTAATTAGACAAAGTGTTTTCGAAAAGAAAAAGCGGGCACACAAATGAGTGATAAGTGTAAAGCGTTTTAAAAGAGTTTACAAAAAAAAATTTATACCGACTTTTGTAAAGTGATGTGTACTTTTATAAAGTGATGTGTTAAGTGATGTGACACGCCACCCTCGCGGGGCACGAATTCGGGTATCACGATTGATATCGGGTTCGGGTTCGGCGGGAGTGGGGTGTTACATAAGGAATAATTTCATAATCAATTAAACACTTATCAATTAACTTAAGGATAGGAGATGTATGTTTTAGGAAGCAATATGATTGTAACTTTAAAATCTCTATTAGTCTAAGAAAGGTTAACCATTGAATAAAGATAAATTTAGACACAAAAAGGTTCTAAAGGGATTTTACATCTAGGTTTTACTTATCATTCAGTTGTTACATTCTTGTTCATTATTTTGGTTTGTTATATTATATTAGTAACTTTAATACTGTTTTATCTTTTATTTTAATTCAATCATTAGTTTATTAGATTAGATAATAGAAAAAGAGTCAATATTATTATTTGTAGTATTTATAAGATCGAACTTATATTCAATTGGACAGCTAGCCTAATCAAAATCTCAATAGACATATAAAATTAGGTCACCATTTGCACATAGTAAAATCCACTATCTAAGGTTACTCTTAAGATAATGTGCCATTATATGTATACGTCTTATGTGTCCCTTCTGATGCATTTATGTAAATTAAGACAATATATACACTGAATTGGAAATCTCAAGATGAGTATTCATCAAGTAATTCCAACTAGTTATTAATTAGTTGAAGTATTATCTATCTATTAATGCTCTACCAATGCTAATTTATTCCCATTTCCATTATAAACTCACCAAGTTCCCCCCTCCCCTAAGGAAACCAATCTCTGACATTATGTACAAAGCATATTTCTATTAACATAAAAAGTAATGCCTATTATGATCTTACTACCTAAATACCTTTAAAAAATTTTGAATACCCCTAAGTCTTTGATATAGAGGGATATGTTTAAATAAATTTAAATTCTAAACATGTCATCAAATCATTACTTGTTAGTATAATTTTATCCATTTATTAACAGTCCCAAGAAGACTTTAATAAACTATATTGACTCCATTTTTATTTAAACCTATAGACAACATCATATGCCAAATCATTATATAGAAAGGAAATGTTCATATAAATTGGTATAGCTCCATCCTTTTAACACTACTACAACTAAGAAAAGAGATATAAATACTAGTTTTCTAACAAGTTTGAAGGTCTCATATAAATCTAAGCCTTCAAACTGAGAGAACCCCTTTGTCATAGGTCTAGCCTTAGAGCACTTTACTATTCCATCCATTGTATTTCTTAATGTAGATTTATTTATAATTAATGATTCTCTTCCTAGGTGGAAGAGTCTCCACTATCCAGGTCTTGTTAGCTTCTAAAGCTATAATTTTATTTAAAATGTTATTGCCACTGAAATAGCTTCCATTAACTCCCTCAGCTCCAGGCCGAAGGACACCTCCTTCATCGGCATCGTTTATACCTGATACCTCTTTCGATATAGGGGTAGTGGATGGTGTAGCAATAGGTACAGAAGGTGATGCCTCATCTGCAAGTGTAGTAGCTAGAGGTACAGTATCTAATTCTATTACAGCTTTAGAATCAGATGCATCACCTAGAAAGTAACTAGCTCCAAAACATGGTCTAAACCTTGGTCGCATCGTATACTAATTTCTCTTTGGTGGCATATTTTAACCTAAAATTCATATTTTATTGAATTTTCCATAAATATAACAATTTCAATTCAATATATAACAATAATTGAATTATTGAATATAATATTCTATTACAAACATAAATTAATCGCTATTTGCACTTAATTGTAAATTAAAATCATCATCATCTTCTTTTTCTGAAAAATTAGAATGAAACTCAGGCTCCTCTTCAGATCTCTCACCCTTCTCATCCTCTCCAGATGAAATTTCAACATATTCGTTATTTGGATCATTCAAAAGTTCATTCCCATCATATGTAACAGATGCATTTATTTCATAAACATCTTCCTGAAATGCTTCACTTTTAATTCTCTACTCTTCTTTTCCATGTGATTCAAAAATACCTCTAGGTTTAACTTTAGAAATGGACAACTAATCTGACTTATCTCGTCGTAAGTTGAAAAAGGGACATAATACACTGGATCGTTTGCATCGCCAACACGAAAGGTTCAAATTGTCTAAATCTTCTTCACTGATTAATTTCAACTAGATTGCATTGGCTATGCACTTTTGTACCAACATTAGGAGTTATATTAAACCAGTCACGCTTAAATTTCACACTCCGCTTTATTGGCAATGCAAGGTACTCAATTTTAAGTATCTCATTAATTTTACCATAGTAATCCATCAATTCTTCTTGTATGCAAACACCACTATTTACTGTTGTCATGCTATGACCATAAAATTGTTTATGATATTTGCATCCATTAACAAAATACATTGGATACAATTTAATATTTTGCAAAGGTCCTTTTGCAAGATCACATATGAACTTGTTCTTTATTGGATTTTCTAAGGCCTACACAAAAGAAATTATCATATTAAATAGTATAATGTCATTTGAACACTTTAATCTTATAATTTAATCATTTCAATAATTCTAAGTGAAAACTTACATAGTTCTCGAGCCATCGAACAAAGTGTCTTCCAACTTCTTTATTAATATCATCTTGGGTTTTCTCAGGCATTAGCTCACATAACCATTCCTCGTATAATCTAAAAATATTATTATGTATTTCAGTTGTGAATAACATTAAATTTCAAAACCCAAATAATCAATTTCAACTTACTGCACCAAAAAGTTGAACCTCTTGATAGTTCAATAAAATGTAACCATGGGTAGCCTCTATTTCTTTCTCTGTTAACATTCTTCTTGTTGAGCACTCATATTTTCTTCTAGGATATGTGAAAATGCATAAGTTACCATTAGCATCACCCGTTCCTCCCCATCTTCATTATGAGGAACTTTTCTCTCTTATGTGAACATGCAACTCAAAATAATGTGAACAAAATGTTCCTCCACTAAGTAAGCATTACATATCGAACCTTCAACTCTAGCCTTATTTTTTACATTTTTCTTCATGTGATGCAAATACATTAGCGAATAGGGTTATTACAATTCCATTATTAAAACATGTTATTACTTCAATTTAAATATTTACTATAATTACCTCTCAAGCGGATAAATCCATCGATATTGAACTAGACCAGCAAGTTTAGCCTGACGTGCTAAATGGATAGGTAAATGCTTCATATAGTCAAAGAAGCTTGGAGGGAAAATCCCTTCTAATTTGCACAAAATTACTGGAATTTATCCTTATTAGTTTTTCCATTTCAGCTAACTTTATTTCAGATGATGTTAAGCTCTTGAAAAACAAACTTAATTATGTTATAACTTCCCAAACCTTATTCGGTAGCAACTCCAGAAATGCCATTAAAATTAGCCTTTGTATAAACATATGACAATCATGACTTTTCATCCCAAATAATTTGTACTTTCTTATGTTCACACACCTTGCCAAGTTTGAAACATAACCATCGGAAAACTTTAGACTTTTCAACCATTCACATAAATTTTCCTTTTGTTTTTTGTCCAAAGTGTAATATGCTTTGGGATATTTACCGGTGCGAAGATCTTTATCTAACTCATTGCTTCTACAAAAAAATTTCAAATCAACTCGTGATTTTGCATTGTCCTTTTTTTACCCTTCAATGTTCGTTATGGTATTGAACAAATTGTCAAAAATATTTTTTTCAATATGCATCACATCTAGATTATGATGTATCAAATTAGTTTTCCAATATAGCAAATCCCAAAAGATGCTTCATTTTCTTCAACTAAAGTTTTTACTAATGCTTGTATTAATTTCATCAGCTTCAAATTCTGTAACTTTCAACAACCTTAATTCATTAATCTCCTGCAATATCTCTTCACTAGCTTTGTGAAGGGGAGGAGGTGTTTGCACCATTCTATTCTTAATGAACTTTTGTTTATTGCGTCTAAATAGATGATCTGGATGAAGAAATTTCCTGTGGTTATCAAACCAACATGTTTTGCCTCCGTTTGGAAGATAAAATGCATCAGAACCATTGCCATAATAAAGACAATCCAATTTCACTGCTGTATGATAAGTTGTTATTTTTGTGCTAACTTTGGATATAAATCTCTTCAATGTGTTGAAAATTTTATTTAAAATTAATGAACTTGTTTCTTAATTGTTGTCAAATGATTTTCAACACATGGGAGATGAATTCGAATAAAAAATATGCAAGGAAAGCAAAGACAATTAGAATTCCTAGCTGGCATAAAAGTTTTGACTAAGCGTGGATACATGCAAAGGAAAAATTTATCTACAGAATCTGATTTGAAAAAAAATCAACACACTTAGGATTTTTATTATTTTAGGAATCAAGTTTTTTTCTTTTATGTGGGGATCTGTTGCCTGATTATATGGGAAGTGTATCTGATAAAGATAACGATAAGAAGGAAGAGAAGAACCATTCTAGGCATATCATCTTTTACATTTTCTATTTTTATGGAGAAAATATGTCTAGCTACTTTTCTGTTGAGTTTTACCTTTGTTATGAGTAGTTAAATCTGTCTTCTTGGTTAAAAGGAACCATGTTATCATCTAGTATGTGTGAGATTTTTTGAATAAAGTTTATTTCAATGATGAATATTAAGTGTCTTCCGTATTACTTTTTATGATTAAATTGATTGATCTCTAGGATGTCCAACTAGGAATTGATTGATTTAATTTACAGCCAGATTAGTAGGATTGACATTCAATTTTGCTAATCCAAAGTGACAATTAGGATTACCATCTTTACGTTAGGGATTGGAAATTCTAAGAAAGATACTTATCTAGATTAAATATATATTGTATGTGTATTGTCTTGCTCACTAGTTCTCTTGATTCTTAAAGCTATTAATTAATCAAACTTAATATCGTATCTAAGTTATTGGTTAATAAGAGTGATTAGAATACATGTTTCTATTCATTTAATCTTAAGAGAGAACACCACTCAATGAGTATTTGTTAATGACCTTAATTTTAGTTCGATGATTCATATTAGTTTGATAATGTAGGTGACCCAAAACTAAGGTTCGTTTATTAATTTTCCATATTTGATTATTTTCGTTAATTTCCAATTTTTGACGTTTTTAATTTCTAAAAATCACGTTAATTTAACCCCCTAATTTGTTTTAGTTTTCAACTTGTGAAACATTTACCAATAGATTCCTCGTGGGAACGATCTTAGCTCTTCACTAACTACATGTTTCATTATTAAAGTTGGTATTAATTTGGTTGCAGGCGACAACATTACCAAATTTTGGCTTCGTTGCTGGGGACTTCTTGACGGTATATGTATGTTACACGAGTAGACAAGACAACTCAATTACTATTCAATTCAGAGATAGAAAAGACAGTCAAGAAGTTACGGAGGCAAGCAAAACAAAGACAACAAGTGCAGAAGAAGGAAAAGATGGCTATAAATCGCACCCTTTGTGAGCTAGCTGCCCCTACAGATGCTCAACAGCCCTATTGCAACAATTTTCCAAATTTAGGGGGCAACAATACCTTTGAACTGAAGTCAAGGCTGATTCATTTATTACCTATTTTTTTAGGTCTATTGAGAGAGGATCCTTATAAGCATTTGAAGGAATTTGATATGGTTTATATGGGTATGAAGCCTACGAATATGATTGAGAAGCAAATCAAACTAAGAGACTTCCCATTTTCTCTCAAAGATGATGCTCAAGATTGGTTGTATTATTCTGCTGGTGAAAATGTGCAAACATGGGCTAAAATGAAGAGACTCTTTTTTGACAAATATTTTCTAGCATTAAGAGCTGCCATGTTAGAAAAGAAATTTGTGGCATTTGCCAACATACGAGGGAGACACTATATGAATATTGGGAAAGATTCAAGAAGCTTTGTACTAGTTGTCCCCATCACCAAATAAACGATCAATTGTTGATTCAATACTTCTACGAAGGTCATTTACTTACCAACAGGAGTATGATTGATTCTACAAATGATGGAGCTTTGGTTGACAAAACACCAACAGTTGCAAGAGATTTGATAGCAAATATGGCTTTCAATACACAACAATTCGGAATACATTTTAACCATAGTCTAAAACAAGTAAATGAGGTGAATGTGATAACATTAGAGAAGAGATTAGATGATCTTACATCTTTGGTGCAATAACTTGCGGTTACAAAGAAAGAAGAAGCAAGGGCATATGAAATATGTTTGATGTTGGGGCACTCCACTGATACATGTCCAATTTTGTAGGAAGAAAGTGCAAAACAAGTCAATGTCGTGGGGGGATTTTCTGGGCAAAATCAAAGGAAATATAAACCATTCTCCAACACCTATAATCCAGGTTGGTGTGAACATCTAAATTTGTGTTATGGGAACTCTTAAGGACAACAAGTTATTGCAAATTTCTAGCAATATAGGCAACCATATAATCCTAGATAACATCAACAAATGGCACCTAATTCTGAAGGTAAGTCTTCTGTGGAAGATATAGTTAAATCTTTGGCCACAAACACCATGACATTTCAATAAGATACTCAAGCTAGTACTCAAAATCTTGAAAGTAAAGTGAGCCAAATGGCAACAGCCATCAATCAGTTGGAGGCACAAAGTTCTGGAAAGTTTCCTACTCAAATAGAAATCAATCCTAAGCAAAGTGCCAAAGCTGTCATGCTGCGGAGTGGTAAGGGATTAAAGGAACCTTCTCTAAAAATATCCAAGAGAGAAATCGAAGAAGTAAGAAAGGAGGTATCGAACCAGCCAGAAAAGACACATCCAGGTTTACAAAATTTTGTTATACAACCCCCTTTTCCTAGTCGATTCACCAAAACAAAGAAAGAGGAGCAAAAGAAAGAGATTTGGGAGACTTTAAAAAAAGTCCAGGTAAATATTCCTTTGCTTGATGCCATTAAACAAATTCCTCATTATGCTAAATTTCTTAAGAAACTCTGCATTTCAAAATGAAAATTGAAATTTGATGAGAAAGTGCAATTAGGAGAGAATGTTTCAGCCATACTGTAAAAGAAAAAGCTACCGCCTAAATGTCAAGACCCATGTATGTTCATTATTCCCTGCAAAATTGCTGATTTTAGAATTGAAAAAGCTATGTTAGATTTGGCTGCATCAATAAATGTCATGCTTTATGATGTTTACAAATCCTTAAACGTGGGGCCTCTCAAAGAAACTAATATAGTGATTCAATTAATAGATCATTCAAATACTTATCCAAAGGGCGTGTTAGAGGATATCTTATTTCAAGTGAGTGAAATGCTTTTTCTAGCTGATTTCTATATTTTGCAAATGGGGAATGATGATGTATCTTCTTCAACTATAATTTTATTTGGAAGGACATTCTTGAAAACCAGCAGAACAAAAATTGATGTTTATGATGAATTATTGACTATGGAATTTGATGGTGAATTAATTAAATTCAACATATAAAATGCCATGAAATTTCCAGATGATGAACAACCTATTGTTTATGTGGATTTTATTGACACTTGGATGCATGAAAATTCATCATTAAATGAAAGAGATAAACTTGAGACAATTTTGGAGATGGGAGATGCGTTGCAGTAGCAATCAATTACAGAAACGTTGGTGCCTAACAACGAACTTGAAGTTCTATTTTTCCATTTGGAGAAAACAAACAATTGGTAAAGCAATTATCTTTTGTGGAGCTGTCTCGAAACAGCTCCAAGCTACTGCCTTCACTGATTCAACCACTTACGTTGGAGTTGAAGAGTTTTCCTAACCATCTAAAATACATATTTTTAGGTGAGCAAGATACATTACCTATTATTATCTCAAATAAACTAACTCTTTTGCAAGAAAATCAATTAATTCAAGTGCTAAGACAGCACAAAAAAACCTTCGAATGGATAATGGTTGATTTAAAGGGCATTAGCCCCACCATTTGTACGCACCGAATATTGATGGAAGATGAAGCCAAGGAGGTAAGGCAACCCTAACGTCATTTGAATCCACCCATGATGGAAGTGGTGAAAAAGGAAATCTTAAAGCTTTTTGATGATGGAATTATTTATCCCATTTCAGATAGCAATTGGGTAAGTATGGTCCAGGTAGCTCCAAAGAAAACTGGGGTAACTGTAATAGAAAATAGTGATGGTGAGTTGATACCCACTTGTGTTCAAAATGGGTAGAGAGTTTGCATAGATTACTACAAAAGATCATTTTTTGCTTCCATTTATTGATCAAATGCTTGAAAGACTTGTAGGTAAATCTCACAGCGATATTTCAAAGGTGTATGCTAAGTATTTTCTCTAATCTTGTGGAAGATTGTATGAAAGTTTTCATGGATGACTTTACGGTTTATGGAAAATCTTTTGAAACATGCATTATCAACCTTGAGAAAGTGCTTAAACATTGCACTAGGACTAATTTGGTTTTAAATAATGAAAAATGTCATTTTATGGTTGATCAAGGCATAATTGTGGGTCATACAGTCTCATCTAAGGGAATTAAGGTCGATAAGGCTAATATAGATGTTATCAGATCTTTACCTTACCCGCGACTATGCCAGAAGTTTGCTCTTTTCTTGGTCACGAAGGATTCTATTGGCGATTTAACAAAGAACTTTCGAAGATTGAGCAACCCATATGTAATTACTCCAAAAAGACATAAAATTTTATTTTGATGAACTTAAGGGACGACTCACTATAACCCCAATCATTCAGCCACCGAAGTGGGACATTCCTTTCGAATTAATGTGTCATACCTTGGATTATGTAGTTGGAGTAGTTTTGGGCCAAAAAGTGGACAAAGTACCTCATGTCATTTACTATGCCTTCATGACACTTAATAATGCTCAAAAGAATTATTCCAATAAGGGGAAAGAATTTTTGGCTGTAGTTTTTGGGTTGAAAAAATTTCAGTCTTACCTATGGGGCACACAAGTGATCATTTATTCAGACCATGCAGCTCTCAAAAAATTTGGTGACTAAGAAAGAAGCAAAACCAAAGTTGATTCGGTGGATTTTAGTCCTACAAGAATTTGAGTTGGAAATACGCGATAAGAAGGGAGCTAAAAATTTAGTGGTCGATCATCTCAGCGGAATCACTCCAACCAATACATCTTATGCTCTCCAAGATGAATTTCTAGATGAAAGTCTCTTTACAATCCAACAGGTAATTCCATAGTATGCTGATATAGTAAATTTCTTGGTGACTAAGTCCTTACCTAGTGATTTATCTAAACCTGAAAAGGATAAAATTAAATGAGAGGTTAAATAGTACATATGGGATGAACCTCATCTTTTGTGCTGATCAAATTATTAGAAGTTATATTGCAGATGATGAAATTTCTTCCATATTAAATGTTTTCCATTCATCTGTGTGTGTGAGACATTTTGGTCCCAAAATAACAGCTCGTAAAATTCTTAAATGTGGTTTATTTTGGCCTAAATTATTTTATGATACTTACATGGTTTGTAAGTCTTGTGATCGTTGTCAAAGAATAGGTAGTATGGGACAAAGAGATCAAATGCCACTTACAAATATCCTAGTTTGTGAAAATTTTGATATATAGGGAATTGACTTTATGGGTCCTTTTCCTTCATCTTTTGGTAAGAATTATATCATTCTAGCTATGGATTATGTGTCAAAGTGGATAGAAACGAAAGCTACTCATACAGATGATGCTAAGATTGTAGTCAATTTGGTCAAATCTAACATTTTTATCAGGTATGGAATATCTCAAGCTATGATTAGTGACAGAGAAACTCATTTCTAAAATAAAATTGTTGGAACGTTGATGAAGAAATATGGTGTCTCACATCGTCTTTTAATTGCATACCATCCGTAGACGAGTGGGCAAGTTGAAGTCTCCAATAGGGAAATTAAATCAATTTTGGAAAAAGTGGTGAATCTGAACAGAAAATATTGGAGTTTATGTTTAGATGATGCCTTGTGGGCTTATCAGACTGCTTACAAAACTCTAATAGGCATGTTGGACTCTGTTTCCGGAGCCCAACATTCGGAGTCATCATAAAATGTGAGCGTGTGTATTACCTTGGAGGTTATCTCTATGAACCCGTGTTAGCCATATCCCACAAGAGTGGTGTACTCACGCCAGTCAATCACCGAAATCATAATTGACTTCTTTAACACCATTGTAGCCCCAAAACTCTAGTTTAATTTGAAACAAGAACTATCTCAAATGGAACTCTATAGAAGAAGTTATGCTTACAAAGCCAAAGTAGGTTCCTACCCCAGTCATGCTCTCTAAACCGAGCCCTCACTATCTTTCCATCAATTTTTTTCATGTCAGAGCGACTAGATTTAGGTCTAGGTTAGCGACTAGCTTTAGAGATATTCTAAGCTTTGACGTGGGTAGTTTTCAGTTATGAAATGAACATGCATTATTTTTTTTAACGAACAACTTGAATTATTTTGAATTGTTTTACATGATTTAAAATTGTTTTGCATGAACTAAATATTTTCAATGATTTCCAATTAAAGGAGTGAAATGCCGCCTCGAAAAAGAACTTAAGGAACTTTGACTCGATTTGGCTCTCGTCAAGGGAGCATCGATGAATCCTATGTCCCACAAGATGCGGGGACACCTTTTGCTCCAGATTCTGAGACACCTAGTGTGCAACACGAGGTGCCTCCACCGCCTCCTCCTATGCCTCAAGCAAACCCCTTGGATCCACGCTTCTTTCAAGTCTTTGCTCAGGCTTGTTCATATGTCATGGGCTAAGGGTCTCAAGTTCTGATGCAAGCTCTAGTGAAGAGGACTGGATAGTATGATAAGCTCCGTAGTATAGAGTTGTAGATTTTAATGGGACTACCAACCTTGAAGAGGCAGAAGCATGGCTGAAGAGGACCGAGAGAGTCCTAAAACAGATGAAGTGCTCTGACGAAGAGAAGTTAGACTATGCAGTCAGTTTGCTACAGGAGGATGCGCTCTATTGGTGGAAGTCAGGGCCCCACAGTCAAGACATACCACCGGTACTGACATGGAGGGAATTTTTAGAAGCTTTCAGGAGGAAATACTTCTCGATGATCTATATCCAAGAGAAGGTTAGAGAATTTCTGAATCTCACATAGATGAATATGAGTGTGAGCAAGTATGAGCTGAAGTTTACTCAGCTCTCCCGATACGCGGCAAACATTATTGCTAATGAGAAGGAAGACGAGCCTAATTGGCTAATGAGGTTCCATAAAAAGGACCCTATAAGGTAATGTGCT
>JANIIA010045942.1:0-11596 GCA_027478495.1 Erythroxylum alaternifolium
TATTAGTTATTCCTTTGTCATTCCAAATTTATGTTTTAACATTAGCATCACATCATCATTAGAAATTGTTATGAATAAACCAAAATAAATAATATTCATTTCATTCCATTCCTCACCTATTATATATTTAAAAATAATCATTCTATTCCTTATCTATTTTAGCAAGTGAACCAAACACCTTGTAAATAGAAATAGAGAACATGTAATTTAAGAACGGGGAATACATAACACCATGTATGCTCTTTGCACTATTTTCTCCATCACCACCTCATGTATAGACCATATCCTTCTAAGTGTTAAAATTAAAATTTATAACATGCCCCTTATAAGGCTCTTGTTTTTTACCTAACCCTTGTGTTTCTTTTCTCTCATTTATCTCATTGGAGACAGTACCTTTCAATATATCCCAAGCCTGTTACATGTTCCATTAACACTGCCTTTGTGTAATTTCTCATATTGCCTATGTTAACCAACACATCCCTGTGTGCTGCTTGTGTAATCCCTGTCATCGTATCAATATGACCCATACACCATTATATATTTAGGTCAGATTTTGGCATTATAAAAGGCAGTAACCCTTTTGTCATTCATTTTTCACAACCCCTCCTCCCAATTTCTCTCAAATTTAAGGTTTCTTAGAGATAACTCTAGTGATTTTAGTTACCTGAGCCTTCTTTTACATTTTACAATCGACAACCATCCATTTAGAGATTAGGACTATATTCTTCAAGAGAAATTAGGAATGCCAATTTTGGGTTAGCCTGCCTCGTTCAGCCTGACCAGACTAGGGGTTCAGGTCAGAACGAGTGTGGGCCAGCCTGGCCTTACCCATAACTTGACCATAACATCAAAAATGATGTCATTTTTTAATTTTTTTAAAAAACATATATCGATCAGCCCCAGTCCACTGAGCCACAGGCCATCCAACTTGTGGGTCGGATCGAGCTAGGCCACTTTTTCTTAAGTTAGGGTTTTATTGGGATTTAGTATTTTTTAAATTTTCTTCATCAATTTTTAGGCCCAATCTAAGTATTCATTCCACTGTAACTTTTAATACCAATAAAGAACTATCGATTAGTACTACTTAAAAGAAAATTTGTTTAAAGTTAAAAAATTATTGTTTGTTCTTTCCATTAGCAAATTACCTATTATACATAAACTTTTAGAGATGTTAGGAGAATATAATTAGATGGGTTATGACTTGTTTTCATATGTTTATGAAATTTGTGGATGAAGTTGGTCAAATGTGAATGATATTGGCTCCTCTAGTACTATTTATTTGTTTTTTCAGTTTATTGAGCTTTTAGGAATGTTAACGAGAAATTGAAGTTACGTTAAATTTCTCCTTTATTACTTAAAATCATTTACCAAGTACTTTAATGTATTTATACATATTTATGGTATAAGATTTGATGCATATTTTCTTTTCAAGAATTTATGGTACTTTCATAGGGAATCACTACAAGAAAAGTAGAAATTACCAACAAAAAATTACCTACAGAACAAATATCGTAGGAAATTAGAGATGGAAAATGATTTTATGTTAGTAAAATTGTTAGAAAAAATTAAAATTTGTGACGGACATAATATATGTCCGTAAAGGTAGAGGAAAATTATTCCCACATTTTTTTTGACGGAATAGTGGTGGTTCTCCTAAAAATAGGCGGCAAAGTTGGTGGCAAAATAAGCGTGAGATGTTCTGACAGAAGAGTGTCCATCGGTAAAATTTTAAGTGTTCTTACAGAAGAGTGTCCATCAGTAAAATTTTAAGTTAATCATCATCGTTCTTTTTAGCTTCACCGTTTTTAAGTAGACAGAAACAACATCATTTGGTTTAACACCAAATGACGTCGTTTTTGTCTCACCTTAAACCTACCCAAAATAGCGCCCCACTCGTCCATCGTCTTCTCTCCTCATTTTCATTTCTTGGTTTTCTTCTTGTCACCGTCAGTCTTCTCTCATCCATCATCCATCGTCCACATATATTGTTTTTCTCTCATCGATCATCCATCCTCTTTAGTTAAGTCGAGGTTAGTCGTTTATAAACGTCGGTTTTATTGTGGATGGGTTTATGAACGACGATTTGAGTATTGTTTATTGCAATATTGTGTGTTTTTTAAACTACAGTTGGTGAATAATGTGTTTGAACATTTTTTTGATGGTGAAAAATGAAAAAATCCAGTGTTTTTGTTGTTAGGTAGAGATGAATTCGGGTTACCTATAAATTGTTTTATGAAATGTCCTACCGAAGAAAATCATATGTTGTTTTGCTAAAAATGAGAAATTAGTTATTTTTTGAGTGTATTATGTTTAATTTTTCTATTTCTATCTATTTTTATTTTAGTTTATGAGCATATACATAATTCTATGTTGAGATTAATTGTTAATAGTTAGGAAGTTTGAGATTTAAAACAATAGTTAGGAATAAAGAACAAATGGAACTTGTAACTCTCTGAATATATTCTTGCTACTTATATCCTGCTAAAAGCATTAGTTCTGTGATATCATTATAATGTTGGGATAGTTTTGTTATAATTAATCAAATTTGATTCAATTTCTAAAAAAACAATTGTATGGTATTTGGCCTTCATCTCGATGGCAACTTTAACTTCACTAATTGGTCTTCTTGTTTACATATTTGTAGTTAATAATAACTAGTAAAATGTATGGCACATAAAAGGTCTTTAAGAGGTTTTCAGTTCTCACATAAAATTTAATTCTTTAATTCTTTTTAGTTGTTAAATATCTTTCACTTGCTTTTTAAAAGAAAAAAATTGTTTAAATTAAGATGTTTTAATAATGAAAAACTTGTCATTTATGTTTTAGTAATTTATGTTTGAGTCGGTCATATGATCGATTAGTTTAGATATGTTATACATTATCATAAAATGGCAATCTCTAAATTGTATTATACCATATTTTAATATAATATAAAACAAAATATTTTTTACTTCAAATATGAATATGGTGATTCAATTTTTAAAATCCCTAATATTTGAAGTGAATATATAAATTTTAAAATCTCAAATTGTATTGGATAGTGTATAACCTTGATTGTGTTCACATCCTCTAACTTAGGTAGTTTTATCAAAATTCCCTATCATGTATAGGTTAATACATTAGTGAACCTTTTTAAGCCTAATATATATTTTAGTCTTTTTCTTTGTAATGCTTTTCTAAAGAATCTTAAACCTAAAATAAAAATAATTGCAGCTTAATTCATGATTAATGGAGTTTTTATTTATGATTTGATATGGTTTTTGGGTATGGTATGTAAATGAATAAGTTTATATGAGATGGTGACTTGTAAGAAAAAGTCAATATAAAAAGGAAATTCATGTCAAATAAAATAAAAAGAAAAGAAAAAATAAAAATAAGAAAAAGGATAATCATTGAAAATTAATTGACGTGGATTCTTTTACTTGAAAATAATGAAGGAAAATAGGTTATTGCAAAGATATAGGGAGTTAGCGGAGTAATATATGGAAATATCTATTGATCTTAGCAGATTAATTTATCGATATATCTATTGATCTATTTGCTCTTTCCCTAACGACTTATATTTTTTCTCTTATTCCCTTATCTTTATTAACCTATTTATCCCTATGTCCTTATTACAGCCATGTTTAAAAACCTTTTTCTTTTTCTTATACATATATATCCATTTAATCAGTGGAGATTAGCTGATTTTCAAGCTTATGGTATGTTCAATTTCAAAAGAAGACGATGAAAGTACCTCACCAAAATTTCCAACATTTGTTTAAATTGGTGATTTCTTAGGAGGACATGTCAATTTAAAGTGTTTGAACTTTATGAAGGAGGTATAATGTCTTTATATTGTGTTTACAAGTGTATTATATTAAATATGAAATTTTCTTTTTCACAGGCCCTATTTTGTGTTGAAGAGTGTCACTAATGATCCAACCTCATCCTTCTTCATTGTAGTCTGTGGTTGCCCGTCCATCAAGGTAAGCCATCCAACTAATGTCTAACATATGTTTTGCTTTAATCGTATGAGTATTTGGGTTTGGGTTTTGTATGAATACAAAGGAGATCTTAATTTTGTGTTGTTGTTTAGAATATTCATATAATCATTAATGAGTTTTTATGTTCTTCTTTAATAGTCTATGTATTTATGTTTAGGTTTTGTTTGAATCATTGATGAGTAGATGTATGAATTACATAAGTATTTACTATATGTGAAACGAGTTTGATCTCTTATGGATGATCCAATGCATAATAAGCCTCCTAGGATGGTATATAGACTGAAAACTCATGATGCAAGTCCCATGATACTTATTGGCGTAAAATTCCACAAGCCTAGGAGTCATAGCAAAAACTTGCTTTCTCGATTCACATGGTATAACAATGCCACGTACCATAGTGCTTGTTTAAAGTCAAACTTTTGAAATCAACTTGTAGGTGATTAATGCAAACATAGTTATCTTGGTTTTGTATATTGTTGTTTGGCATATTGTTAGAATGATTGATGGCTAGATTTATGAATTATATAAGTATTTACTACATGCCAAATAAGTTTGTACAATTATGGATGATTTGAGGCATAACCTTAGGATGGTATATAGGTTAGAAACCTGTGATGTAGCTCCCGTGAGACTTATCAGTGAAAAATTCCACTAGCCTAGGAGTCATAGTTAACCTGCTTTCTCAATTCACAAGTGTAAACAATGCCACTTACCATAGTGCTTATTTAAAATTAAACTTTGGAAATCAACTTGTAGGTGATTAATTCAAACATAAATACTTGAACTCATATTGTGGGATAGGTTGGTTTCAATATGGAGGAGAATGGTTAGAGACCTGTAAAAACTTAGGAGATTTGCTGCAAAGTAAAGATTAAATGTTTTGTAAACTTAAGGGAAATGAAGGATACTAACTATGAAATAACTTTTTCAAATAACAGTTTTATAGAAATGAGTAATGTTGGTAAATCTTGGATGTATAGACGATTAACACCTAATGGTTTCATTAATCCTGAGTTTGTTGAGGGAGTTGAAGCTTTTATTCACTATGCATATTCTCAATCTGCATATATGGATAACCCAAATATTAAATGTCTATGTAAAAATGCAAACAATTTTTTTCTTCCGATTGATGAAGTGAATCTCCTTTTGTTAAGAAAAGAGTTTGTTACAAACTATTTTGAGTGGACACAAAATGGGGAGCCATTAATTTGTAACACCTCAAGGGGTAATGAAGTAAACTTGTCAACATATATGGATGGGTTTGCAGGGGCAGACTAAATTTATAATAAAATAATATGGGTTCAATTGAAAATCCTCACATTCAAATGGTTTATAAAGCAGCTGGTTATATCTTTCAGGAAAATATAGAAAATCCTGAAGAAGAACTAAACCTATAACTAAAAAAGTTTTTTTACTTACTATAATCATCTGACCAAGAATTATGGCCAAATTATGAGACCATGACTCAATTGTTTTCAATTGCTCGAATATTAAACATAAAGTTTGAAGGGCATATTTCTGATTGGAGTTTTAATAAAATTCTTGGTTGGTATAATGAAGCATTGCCTTTTGATCATACAATGGTTGATAATTTTTACAATATAAAGAAACTTATTAGGAACTTGGTTTGTCAGTTGAAAAAATTGATTATTGTAAATTAGGATGTATGTTGTTTTGGGGAGATGACGTGAAATTACAAGAGTGCAAATTTTTTGGTCAATCTAGGTTCAAACCTAGAAAGCGTACAATGAAATAGAAATTAGTACCTTAGAAACAGATGTATTATTTCCTGCTAACTTAGAGAATTCAAAGACTATATACCTATGATGTTATTACATCTCACATGAGATGGCATAATGAATATGAACAGGAAGATAGAATAATGAGCCATCTGATAGTTATATATTGCATCATGTTTTAGTAGGTAGTTTTGTGTGTGTTTAGTTGTTAATTTGAATTTTTAGTGCGTGCTTAGGTTAGAATTGTGTTATTTAGTTAAATATTTGTTTTAAGTGTTTTATAGATTAGAGTATGCTTTTGAGCTTCAATGTTGTATATTTGAGGTGCCTTGATGAGTTTGCTAGTGTTTAAAGACTAATATAAAAAACATAGCAGTTTTGGAGGAGGCTCGAACTAAAATAAAGGGCCACAATTATGTCCAGTATGCCATGATTGTAACAGGGCAAGGAGGAAGGGCCACAATCATAAAATGGAGGAAGTGTTCCCATCAGTTCCACCACTACATCGATGGAGCAACTAAAAGCTATCACACTTCAAAGTGGGAAGGAACTTGCACATCCCACCCAAAAAAAAGTTGCAACCCCTCCTTCTGGGTAGAAAAACCAAGAGAAGAAGACAACTGTGGACATAAGTGAATACCATCCTTATGTCGCTCCTTATCCATATCCACCCAAAGTTTCATATCCTTAACAACTACAAAAGACTAAAGTGGATGCATAATTTGCAAAATTGATGGAGAAATTAAAGACGTTGCAAATTAATCTTTCATTCGTCGAGGCTTTAGATCATATGCCCAAATATGTTAAGTTTTTGAATGACATATTATCAAAGAAGCATACCTAAGGAGAAAACCAAACGGTAGCTTCAATTAGCACTTGTAATTCTATAGTCACCAGCCAGTTGCCATCAAAGCTAAAAGATCCAAGGAGTTTCATAATACCCTATGGGGTTGGTGAATTTGAATTCACCAAGTGCCTATGCGACTTAGGAACATGTGTTAATCTTATGTCTTTATCAATATTTAAGAAATTGGGGGTCGTTAAGGTCAAGCCAACATCAATGCTAATTTAGTTGGCTAATCAATATATTAAAAAAAAACATTTAGGGTGGTGAAGGACATGCTGATGCAAGTGGATAAGTTCATTATTACTGTAGACTTTATGGTTCTCCACTTTGAAGAGGAAAAGAACTATCCACTGATCATTGCTCGACCATTTATGAATACAGGGAAAGCCATAATTGACATTTATGAAGGGAAATTAACACTTTGGATTGGCAAAAATGAATTGGAATTTAATATGAACAAGTCTTTAAAAAATTCAATGAAAAGCAGCATGTGCATGAAGGTTGAAATTATGGATCAAAATTTGCAAAAATAAGTAGAGAGTTGCATTGGAGAAGTGAAGTCGATAGAAGAGAGTTAGCTAATGGAGATGAGAAGTCAAACAAAGCTGGGTTTGAAGGAGATGATGAGATGAAGGATTCGGGTGTTCAAAAGCATCAAGACATATTAATTCAAACCGAAGTACCCATACCACCCTCCACAGAGAAACCGCCTACATTAGAGCTTAAACCTTTACCTACACATCTCAGATATGTCTTTCTACGTGAAGT
Source organism: Erythroxylum alaternifolium (assembly GCA_027478495.1). Classification (NCBI taxonomy): domain Eukaryota; kingdom Viridiplantae; phylum Streptophyta; class Magnoliopsida; order Malpighiales; family Erythroxylaceae; genus Erythroxylum; species Erythroxylum alaternifolium. Next base: position 7,341 of record JANIIA010045942.1, read on the forward strand.
TCAACTGTTACCTATCATCATCTCCAATCAATTGAATGGGAAACAAGTGAGTAGGGTGGTAGCAATTGTTAGAAGATGAATGAAGGCCATCGGCTGGCAAATTTTCAATATTTAATGGATAAGCCCAAATGTCTGTATACATCAAATAAACCTCAAAGAAGGATGTAAAACAGTAAGGGAGCGTCAACAGAGGTTGAATCCTAACATGGAGAAGGTGGTCAAGAAAGAAATAATCAAACTTTTAGATGCAGGGATAATTTATCCCATATCTGATAGTGAATGGGTCAACCTAATAACTAAGAAAGGTAGAGTGACAGTAATAGAGAGTGAAAGTGGAGAAGTAATTTCAACAAGAATAGTCATAGGATGGAGGGTGTGCATAGATTATCGTAAACTCAACATAATGACTAAACAAGATCATTTTCCTATCCCATTCATAGATTAAATGATAGATGGCTGGTCATTTGTTCTATTGCTTCTTGGATGGATACTGTAGATACAATTAGATCTTCATCTACCCTAAGGGCTAAGAAAAGACCACATGCACCTGTCTTTATGGTACCTTCATCTATAGATAGATGCCTTTCAGATTATGCAATATCTCAGCTACATTTCAAAGATGTATGATATCTATCTTTGCAAATATGATTGAAGATATAATAGAGGTGTTCATGGATGATTTTTCAATTTCTGCATACTCGTTTGTGATCTATTTAAGCAATTTCGATAGAATGCTTCAAAGATGTGAAGAGTAACATTTGGTGTTGAACTAGGAGAAGTGCCACTTTATGATGCAAGAGGGGATAGTGTTCAGGCATAAAATTTCGCACCAAAGATTCGAAGTGGATAGAGAAAAAATAGCAGTTACAAAGAAACTCCTATTGCTAAGTAACATCAAGGGTGTGTAAGGATTCTTAGGCCATGTAAGATATTACCGTTGATTTATTAAAGACTTCTTGCAAATTGAAATATCTTTGACAAACCTGTTAGTCAAGGATGTTCCCTTCTTATTTAATGAAGAGTGTGTGTCTGCATTCAATAAACTAAAGGAGGCACTAACATCAGCACCAATTTTAATGCCACCTAACTGGACACTCCCATTTGAGGTCATGTGGGATGCAAGCGACTAAGCTATAGGTTGTATATTGGGCCAAATGAAAGATAAAAGGTTGCATATGATTTACCAAGCAAGCAAGACCCTTATGGGACCTTAACTTAATTACACCACCATAGAAAAGGATTTAGTTTCAGTGGTGTATGCATATGATCAGTTCCGATCATACCCTTTGAGGTTAAAGGTAATCGTATTTATAGATCACACAACTTTAAAATATCTCTTCATCCTGGAAGGAGGGGAATGCGAGCAAAGTGAAGATATTAATGAGAAATTTCTGATGAAACTTTGATGTTGCTTAATAGTTCGACTACACCATGGTTTGCCGATATCACAAATTATGTTGCCAGTGGAAAGCTTCCTTCTGATCTTTCTTATCAACAGAGGAAGAAATTTTACACAAATGTAACTAATATCTCTAGGATGAACCAATCTTGTATCGAGTATATGTTGATGGGTTAGTAAAACGATGCATGCCAGATAATGAAATGTTGTATATATTAATATAGTGTCACAAAGCTCAATACACAGGCCATTACGAAGCAAACAAAATAGCTGCTCCAGTAGTCAAAGGTGGATTTTATTGGTCACATTTATTTAAGGACGCTCAAGCTTTTGTGACATAATGTGATTGTTGTCAAAGAGTAGGCAACATCTTTAAAAGAGATAAGATGCCTTTATTCAACGTTTTGAAAATTAAAGTCTTCTAAGTATGGGGAATCGACTTTATGGGCCCCTTTCTATCCTCCATGGAAAACATGTACATTCTAGTGGGGGTGGATTACTTAATATATTGGGTCGAAGCTGTGGCATCTTTAATCAATGATGGAAAGGTTGTGCAAAATTTCATTAAGTAATTATTTAATCGATTTAAAGTGCTAAGGATTATAATAAGCGATGGGTAAATGCATTTCTGTAACAGATCTTTTGATGCTCTCCTAAAAAGATACGGAGTCCACCATCACATTGTCACTTGTTATCACCCGCAGACTAATTGCCAAGTGGAAGTTGTCAACCGATAACTAAAATGAATTTTAGAAAAGACGGTGAATAGCTCCAAAAAGGATTGGGCGTAAAAGTTAGATGATGCCTTACAGGCTTATAGGAATGCTTTTAAGACACCAATCATAACAACTCCCTATAGGCTTATATACAGTAAAGATTGTCATTTACTGGTTGAGCTAGAGCATCAGGCATATTGGGCAATAAGAGCATTAAATTTTGAGTGGAAGTAAGCAAGCTAAAAGCAACTTCTACAATTGGATGAACTTGAAGAGTTTCATTATAATGCATACAAAAATGCCAAACTTTACAAAGGAAAGGTGAAGAGATGGCACAACCCATCTTAAGCAGAACGAATTTAAGGTAGGAGATGTAATATTGCTTTACAATTCAAGGTTGAGGTTGTTTCCAACGATGCTAAAATCGCGATGCAGTGGACCTTTTACGGTTATCCAAGTTTTCGATCATGGAGCCCCCAAACTAGAAAATGCTAACAAGGAAACCTATAAAGTCAATAGGCATCGATGTAAACTATATCTTGGAGGAGTGATCTCAAAGGAAAAAGAAGTAATCTCTTTCCTTTTGGGGAATTTAATAAGTTTTAGGGTTATCAAGTCAAGCTAATGACCATAACTTAGCATATTTAGTTGATAAATTTAAATTATTATGTAATTAAAGTTGTTTTGTTTCTATGAATAAATATCAATGATTTTGAATGGGTTGGACTACTAATTATCCTTCTCTTTTTAAACTAACTATAAGATAGGGCAGTAATCTCGGGCATCAAGGTGTCCAAATACCACCTACTTAACCATCATCATAATGGTTTTATGTTCTAACCCTTTCTCTTTTAAATTCAGTTTTTATGTTTCGTGTTATTTTATATTCATTCCCACCTTTTGTGTTTTTGTTTGCTCTACTCACATTGAGGATAATGTGTTGTCCAAGTGAGAGGAAGCATGTGTGTTTTATGCTTTTATTTTGAATGTGAATTTTGCATGTTAGTTTGTTTAGAGTGCATTACATAATTTATGTGAATGTATCAACGGCTAGGCCTTAACTAAACATAGTCTTTTAGGTTAGAAAGACTTATTAGCTTGTGAAATTAGTTACCTAGGTTACTTTGGAAAAATATGCAGGTTAATTAGGATACGATCTTAGTGCATTCACTCTAGGAATTTGTCACATTCATTTATAATTTTAGGCTAATCAAATAATTAACATCGTTAGCACCCTTTCATGAGAATTACTAGCCAAAAAAATGAGGTACATTTTTGGGCTAAAAAAATTATTAACTATTCCTTTGGCCTTCGAGTTATAAATAGAGCTAGCAGTCAGTTTAGAATGTGATGTAACTAAGCAATTGGATCATCACGGATCACAAATATGTGCCTTCACTTTAAAAGGTTATAATAATATTCCAACCAAACCGCTTAATAAAAACATAACGTAGTTGAGTAACTGGATCGACATTCATCATAAATGTTTACCTTCACGTAAAACGCCAAGTTCATGTCTATAAAATCAATAAAAACAATGTTTTGTCAAATAAAACCTACCGATCTTTGTGAACAATTTGAATTTTCATGAAAACATACTTAGGGATAGTTACATTTTTTATTGAACGAATAGTTATCAATATGTGTGTGTAAGTGATAGGGGTGAGTAAGCTTAACATTAAGGTCTAGATTAGTTGTATATATAGTCTAAGGTACTTACACACGGATTTCACAAGTTAATAAGTTAGAACAACTTGAGGGAAAATGTACGAAGTTAAATTCGTTTCATGAAGTTTGATGCCATTGTTTCATTAGTGCTGTAACACCCCACTCCTGCTGAACCCGAACCTGATATCGATGGTGATATCCGAGTCCGTGCCCCGTGAGGGTAGCGTGCCACATCACTAAACAGTCAAAGTCGGTATAAATTTTTCTTTTAAATCACAAACATAAATTACAGAAAATCAATAACCAAAATATTTCACTTTAATTAATAACCATTTGATACAAACAATGAAATGAACAGAAACCTTTTATTAGCCACTTGGGCCCATTTCAAATTACAAAAAACAACCATTTCCCATTCAGAAAAATTATTACAAACTGTAATCTTTGATTACAAATAATACACATTTTGCGGA
>JANIIA010045963.1:0-11593 GCA_027478495.1 Erythroxylum alaternifolium
TATCTATTATGCATGTGCATGTATAATGCATGCATATGTCACTGTTCACTAGCAATTGGTGAGGGGATGTTACACATATAATTCAAGTTCTATCCAATTCTTAATAATCAAGCCACCCTTGGTTAGAATAGGTCATAGTAATATTAAAATATAGTAATATCTATATGAGATACTTTGAAAATCTCAAGTCAAATGATTACTTATACAATCATCTTAATAAGAATTTTCATAGACATACAAGTAATGCTGCAAATGAATTTCTTATATAAGCTCAAATCAATAAATTGTTCTTTAATAAATAATCACACGTCTGTTTTAAGTATCTCTATACTTTAGTTTATGAGATTAAATACTTCATTTATAAGAAAGAACTATAATGTATATTAGTCTTTTTGTACTCTTGATAGCACGTGTCGAGTGCACTGCCAAATTTACCCAACTCTGCATATTAAAATTTGTAGCTATGGTGAGTCGGGATCGAATCCACAAGAAATATTTGGTTAATTTTTATAATGAAATTAATTGATGTAAGGAAAATAGAAAGGGGATTTTTGGATTTTGAAGCAATTTAGAAATTAAAGTAAAAGTAAACTATCAAAACAAATTAAAACAAGCAATCAAAAATGAGAAAAGTGTTGAATATAAGTAAGGTTCGGTTCTATGGTCAACCTCAGCCTAAACACGATCAAGCATAGTCCATCATCTTAACGTCTTTACAACTCTCTTCGAACTATTGATCTGCTAATCTCGGTTTTCCCTTAGGTCATGTTTAATCAAGATATGATCATTAATTAAACCTAACTACCAAATAACCTAGGATACGATCTCTAGATTCAATTTGGCAACCGCATTACGAATTGGAAGACGATCAATATAGGCAGTAAACTCATATGCTCAAGTTATCTAACCCAAGTTATGTTGTTCCTAACGATTAACAATCATTAAATGCTACTCACAAACATCAAAAGTAACGCTTACGGATTACGTTCAATGTTTTAGCAATAAGTTTGAAATAAAACAATCAAAATAATGTATTAAGATCGTTTATCCCAAAAACTAACCAAATCAACACCAACAACACTATAATTTGAAAAGAAATTATAACCTTAAAGTGATAAAAATAGCTTAACCGTGACTTGGCATTAATATTCCTGTTAAACCGGCTTCGGGAAGCTAACCTTTCATCTCCGTTTTTATGTTCCAAATGTGTGCCATCTTCTCCATCCTTCAGTGGTGAAAAATAAAGGAAAACCTAGCCATCCACTCTATCCCACGTTACTGCCCTCTTCTCCCTTTACTACTATTCATTTATGGGAAAAATAAAAATGGCGGCCCATCTATACTATTCATGCAACTCTTCTCTTCTCACGTAGGTCTCTTTTCTATTAATTACTCATACCACTTTCTCCACTACTCATGCCACTCTCTCTACTATTCATTGATGGGTTAAATTAAGTTTAAGGTACATGCTCATTATTCACGTATCCTCTTCTCTTCTTATGTAGCTTTCTCTTCTCTTTAGTTCCCCTCTATTTTTCGGCCCTCTCTTTATTTCTTTTATTCCTTCTTCAGCCCTCCTAGCTACGTTCAAACTCAAATGAAGTAGACTCCACTCACATTTTTCTCACATACCAACTCCACTTATGTATATTTAGCCTCCAATAAAGATGGGAGCTTCGATTCTTCCGTCCTTCTTTCAGCTGGACATTGTTTTATTCTCACTTCAGCCCCACAATCAGCCTACACTTCCACACTCCTTTTTTTTATTTCATAAACCTTCTTTTTAGCTCATGAGAATAAAATTGGACAGCTGTATCATGATGCTCCTTTCCAGCTCTCTAAAAATTAAACACCTTCTTTTCATCAGAAATGTTAGTTAAAATGTAGCAAAATGGATAGCTGGCTTTCTCTCCACTCCTCTTCAGTCTTAACCAACCAGTACACACTTAGTACAGCCCCCACAATGTACCCATATTTCTCTCTTTGTTTTTTTTCAGCAAACACACACCTAGAGCAGCCCTACACTCACCTTCGGTTGTTCCATTTTAAAGCTATGTTAAATGGAATAAAATGGACAGTTGTCTTGTGATGCATCCAGCCCTCCTTTTGTCTCTTTCGGTTCACATTTCCAACCCCCTTTGTCTCACATAATATGTCTTCTTTATACCTTAACTGTTAGGCTAAAAGTGGAATGGAAATAGGTGTGTGTAGTGTCTCACTTGAGTTAATAATCTTTAATGGGACAGCTTGCATGGTTCAACGTGAATGAGTTGCTTTGTAACAATATTTACTCACATTACATAGCTATAAAATTTTCTAGATGGTAATGCATCATGTTGACAACATTTTCTTCATGTTCGATGAATCAATAGAGTATGGAAGTAGAGAAGATGGCTTCAATGGACTTGCTTTCAAGTCACTTTATTTCTTTCATTTTCAAAATGTACCTAAGATCAAATATGAGCTAAAGTGAGTATCCTGAGCATTTCTAAGGTATTAATCTCTAAGTGTATTATATCAAATGAATCAACATTTGAACACATATCAACTCCCCCTACACTTAACTTTTGACCGTCCTCGGGCAAATCGTCAAAATCAAAATCACAAAACTTTTATTCATTTTCCACATTTCTTAAGAATAGATAACTATAAGTAAACATGAATGACTTTCAAAACCTATAGCAAAAACTTAATATTCAAGCTTATAATCATGATCCATCAATATTCACCACCCTTAGAAACTGAGTAATCTAGAGGTAGACTTGGACAAAAAGTGTTTAAATAAGATATTTCCATGGGTACACTCAAATACCATTCTTGATCATAATAATCTAGAACTTTGCATATCATTTCATTTCTCCACCACCAAAAGTCACATTCATAATCATGAATCAAAGGACTTTTTAGGTTTGTAATGTGAGATACGGTAAGGTGGGATGCATTTTGGTTAATGTAGTTTGAAAGCCATTAAGCTAGTGAAGTAAAAATCAAACGCACAAGTTAGCATTTATCCACAACTAGGTACTGTCAGTTATGAATAATGCACCAATTATGTTTCACAACTCAATTTAGCTCTCATATCATAAACCATATGAACATAACACAATGAAATGCTCCATCTAACATAACATCCTCTTCATATGCCATATACTCAAACACCCAACCAATACAACTTAAGTAGGGTAAACTATTAATTAATAACTTTTCACAAAAATTGCATTGCCTCTTTGATCCTTTTTATTCGAACTCACTGTTTCTCTTTCTTTCTTTCTTTTTTTCTTTTTCCTCCTTTCTTTTTTTCCACCAAAGTAGAAGTGATAGAAGCTACATCCAAATAGTATTCATAACATGGAATTTTAACAAATATAACTAACCCATATGTATGCATACCCCCACACTTAGTCTTTTGTACAATCACATTCAACAAGAATTAACAAATGCTCCATTAGCTTTAAAACTTGGGTAGGCCATTTGGTTATGTGCATGTAATGTGGTTTATACAAAATAAAAGGATAACAAAGCTCAAAAGGGGTTAGCAAAGGAAATTTCACATAGTTAGGTAGGCAATTTAGCTAATGTAACTTGTAATAAACAAAGAACGTCCAACCATTTTCATAAAAATACATGTGATAAAAATATGGTCCCAAATAGAAAATCAATGCACAGTAAGGATGTATATTTCATGAAGGTCACTCACAATAAACAAAACGGTGATATTGATATAAATGTGTTAGAACAATATGGCTCAAAACTTTACTAGTTTTTGTCTACCACTAGCCACCGCTCTTCTAAGAATAATGTACATTAACTAATCACAAGAGTAGAAGTGCATGCCAAATTTTGCTATATATTTTTCTAGTGAATTCACGCTTTAATTATGATTAAATAATCTTAAAAGTAATAAAAAATAAGAAAATTTTTGATTTTGTTCATTTGGTTTTGAAAATTGCCTAAGAAGCCACATAAGCCACAGTTAAGCTTAAAAACATGTATAGAAACTAACATACCCTAGCCCCACACTTAAAACTTACATCGTCCTTAATGTAAAATCAAATGCAAGAAATGGAGCAGTTAACAAAAGTAGCAAATGTGAAAATGTAAAAGAAAAAAATTAACTCCCCTTGAATTGCCTCCTAAATAGCGCCTTTGTTTAACGTCATTGGCCCGACCTCCAGTTGCGCACATCAAGTGATACTAGTCATATCCTCCAGCATCAACACCTTCAAATCCTCCATTTTGAAGCCCTCATAATACGACTTTAAGCGTGACCATTCACTCTGAATCTCTTGTCAGTTTTGAGGCTCCGTATCTCCACTGCACTAAAAGGAAAGACATGATTGATAATAAACGGACCAACCCAATGGGAACGCAACTTAACTGGAAAGAGTTTGAGTTTAGAATGATATAGTAATAGTTTTTGGCCCACCAAGAAGCTTTTCTTTGAAATCATCTTATCATGAAAAGCTTTCGTCCTCTCTTTATATATCACTGCATTTTGATATGACTCATTCCTCATCTCATCCAACTCTTGAAGCTGCAACTTCCTATACACCCCTACATCATCTAAGTGCATATTGCATCTTTTGATAACCTAATATTCCTTATGTTGTAATTCCACAGGAAGATGACATGGCTTCCCAAACACTAGCCTATATGGAGACATTCCAATTAGTGTTTTATAAGCCATCCTATAGGCCTATAATGCATCTTTCAGTCTTACACTCCAATCCTTCCTATTGGGCTGCACGGTTTTCTCCAGGATTAACTTGATTTCTTGATTTGAGACTTCAGCTTTCCCGTTAGTTTGGGGATGGTAAGCAGTAGAAACTTTATGCGTAATGTGATATTTTCTAAACATTACTTCCATCACCCTATTGCAGAAGTGCGTTCCTCTATCATTAATGATGGCTTTTGGTATCCCGAACTTAGAAAAATGTTAACCTTAACAAAATCTACAACAACCTTGGCATCGTTAGTCCTAGTGGCTTTGGCTTCCACCCATTTAGAAACATAATTAACCGCAAGCAATATATAAGTAAAGTCAAAAGATGGCGGGAAAGGTCCCATAAAATCAATCCCCAAAAATCGAAAATTTCACAGAAAAAGTAAAGGAGTTTGTGGAAATTGATCCTTACAGGATAGGTTACCTGACCGTTGGCATCTATCACAAGATTTGTAGAAGGTATATGCATCTTTGAACAATGTAGGCCAATAGAAACCGTCTTTAGAACTTTATGATCTGTACTTTTCACTCCAAAATGTCCTTCGCAAGCATACGAATGTTAGAAGGCTAAAATTGATGATGATTCATTTTCTAGTACACACCTCCTAATAACTTGATCTGCACAGTGCCTCTAAAGATACGGGTCATCCCATACATAATACTTCGCTCCACTCCGTAGCTTATCCCTCTAAGCCTTTGACAAACCAACAGGTAATCCATTAGTAACTAAAAAATTGACAATGTTTGCATACCATAGTGGTGTCGTATCGATAGAAAATAATTGCTCATTTATAAAGGTTTCTCATAGAGGAATATCATCTTCTTTCTCTATCAAATCGCTAAGACGGTCCGCCACCACGTTTTCTGCCCCATCTTATGTCTAATCTCCAAGTTAAATTCTTAAAGGAGGAGAATCCATCTGATCAGCCTTGGTTTTACTTCTTTCTTTGTGAGCAAGTATTATAAAGCTACATGGTCAGAATAAACAATCACTTTAGCACTAAGCAAATACGATCGAAATTTTTCCAAAGAAAAAATAATAGATAACAGTTCTTTTTTAGTAGTGGAATAATTCAATTGAGCTGGGTTTAGAGTCTTTGAAGTATAGTAGATGGCATGCAAAGTTTTTCCCACTCTTTGTACTAGAACCACCCTCACTGTATAATCGCTCGCATCACATATAATCTCAAAGGGGAGGTTCCAATATGGAGATTAAATCACTGATGGGGATGTTAGAAGCTCCTTAAGTTTGTTGAGTACTTCCTTGCACTTTTCATCGAACTCAAAGGAGATGTCTTGTTGAAGAAGCTTGCATAGTGATGTGACTATCTTTGAAAAATCCTTAATGAACCTTCAATAAAAATCTGCATGCCCAAGAAAAGAACACATTCCCCTAACAATATAGGGGTAAGGTAAAGAAGAAATAAGATCAACTTTGGACTTGTCTACTTCAATACCCTTAGCAGATATCACATGGCCTAAAACTTTACCTTGGTCCACCATAAAATGACATTTTTTCCAGTTCAACACAAGGTTAGTTTCTATACATTATTCTACGATAATGGAAAAATTCTGAAGACATTCATCAAAAGAAGATCTATACACACTAAAATCGTCTATGAATACCTCGATAATCTTCTCAACATATGCAGAAAAAATGCTTACGATACACCTTTGGAACGTGGCGGGTGCATTACATAATCTAAATGGCATCATTCGGTAGGCAAACATACCAAATGGGCATGTAAATGTGATCTTCTCCTAGTCTTCTGGTGCGATCGGTATCTGAAGATAACCTAAAAAGCCATCTAAAAAGCAATAATAGTCATAACCAACCAATCTCCCAAACATCTGATCAATAAAAGGAAGGCGAAAGTGTTCTTTATGAGTAGCAGAATTTAACTTTATATAATCAATACATACTCGCCACCCGGTTTGCAGTCAAGTGGGAACCAATTTGCCTTCCTTATTTGTCACAATGGTGATTCCAGACTTCTTTGGAACTACCTGGATAGGACTTACCCACTTACTATCGGAAATAGGGTAGATAACCCCGGCATTGAGAAGCTTCAACACGTCCTTCTTCATAACTTCCATCATTAGGATTCAGCGTACGTTGAGCTTGCCTTGTGGATTTTACATCCTCCTCTAACAAAATACGGTGCATGAGTATGGAAGGACTTATCCTTGGATATCTACAATAGTCCACCCAATAACCTTCTTATGCTCTCTTAGCATTCGAACCAGCCTTTCCTCTTGATTTGAAGTCAACTTTGCTGAAATGATAACTGGGAGAGTCTGCTTATTTCCCAAATAGGCATACATCAGATGTATAGGGAGTGGATTTAATTCCAATTATGGTGCCTACATCTCAGAAGGTAACAACTTTTGGTGAGCTTCAGGTAGTTGTATAAAAGCCAAATCATACCTTTTTAGAGAGCTTTCTAATGAATCTAAGGCAGCTATCATTTCCACAAGCTCTTCTCCCATCTTAACATCAGTGTTGGCTTATACTTCCATATCCTCAGTTAAAACCATTTCTAAATGATCCTTGTAACTTAATTTAAACATTTATTTCACAAAAGGATCAATCACATCAATAGAAAAAACACAATGATCATTAGGAGGATATTTTATGGCATCAAAAATATTGAATTAAATCACTTCCCCATCAAATTCAATTGTGACGGTACCCTTACAAACATCTATCTTAGTTTGAACCATGTTAAGAAGCGATCTCCCCAGTAAGATAGGTATCGAATTACATGAGGTGTCATCATTCATATTCACAACATTAAAATCTACAGGAAACACTAACTTATTCACCTGCTCCAAAACATCCTCAACTACACCATCAGAATAAGCATTAGTACAGTCAACCAGTTGTATAATTACACTCGTTTCTTTCATGAAGCATAAATAGAACAAGGCATCACATTAAAAGAAGCACCCAAATCCAACATACCTCTATTGATCATAGTATTGCCAATTTTGCAAGGAATGGTAAACATACCTAGATCCTGACATTTTGGAGTCATCTTCTTTTTGAATACCATCGACACATTCTCACCCCTCATCACTTTCTCATCAGCCCTCAGTTTCCTCTTATGTGTACACAGTTCTTTAAGGAATTTGGCATACCTTGGTACTTGCTAGATTGTCTCAAGTAAAGGTATGTTGAGTTCCACCTTTAGGAAAGTCTCCAATATCTCTTTGTCTTTCTCCTCCTTGTATGGTCTTGTTAATCTGTTAGGAAAGGTGGAGGGTTAGTTTTAATAATATTAGGACTTTCGAAATTTACCTTCGTACTCAATGATGGATTTTTTCCTTTCCCAATTCCTTCTCAATCTCTTCCTCGGTAGTAATCCTTGATAGGGTTCTCTTAGGACCATCAATCTCTTTTCCGCCCCTTAGGGTTATAGCACTGACATTCTTTGGGTTTACCTCAGGATGGGATGGAAATTTTCCTCCACTTTGCAATTCTAGTCGATTGAGCCTCACTGCCTTTTGACCCATTTAATTTTCCAAATTTTGTGTTCTTGCTTTTGATTTATTTCGAATTTGCTGTACATACTTGCTAAAATAGTTGTTGCATATTCTGTTGGAATTTCTCCATATCCTGTTGTAATTGTAGATTGTTAGCAACAAGATTCTGGACAAGATCTTCTAAAGGTGTACCTGAACTGGAAGAAGAAGCTCCCTGTGCTCCTTCTTGCCTTCGTTGAAATCCATGTGCTCCTTACAGCTGATTTTGGAAGAAATTTTACTTTCAGTTTCCTCCATAACTCAAGTGGGGTTGATCCCTCCAACCTGGGTTATATGTCTGCAAGTACGAGTTGTATTGGTTTCGGAAGTTTCCTCCAGCAGCGTTCACGTGCTCTATACTTCCTTCTTGTAATGTCGAGCACCCATCAGTTATATGGCTCATGTTTAAACATATTCCGCATACTTTCACTTATGCCTGTCCAACTACAATATGTCTTATAAAAGATGTTAGTTCATCTAAACGATGTTCAATGGATGAAGTTCTCACCTCGTTTACTCTTCTAACATCATTGTGAGTGCCGAATTATTGGGTGTTAGCGGCCATCTGCTCAATTAATATCCTAGATTCAATAAGAGTCTTCTCACAAAATGCCCCACTGCTCACTGTCTTATCCAAACTCCTCTCCATCGGTAACAATCCTTCATATAAATATTAGATGAGAAGTTGCTTCAGTATGTTGCGATGTGGACAACTAGCACGTAACTTCTTAAACCACTCCTAATACTCGTAAAAAGATTCTCCGTTTTGTTGCTTGATGCCATATATCTCCTTCCGAGTAGTTGCCATCTTTAAGGCCAGAAAATATTTATCTAAGAAAAGTCTCTTTATCTCCAACCAAGTATTTATGCTCCTCGCTGGTCAATCTAACAACCAATCTTTTGTTGCATCTGTGAGTTAGAACAGAAAAGCTCTCAACATAATCTGCTCGTCTGTCACCACGGGAGGGTTTATGCTCAAACAAACCACATCGAGCTCCTTGAGATGCTTGTGCGCATCCTCACCTGCAAGACCATAAAAATTGGGTAATAAATGAATTAATTCAGATTTTAACTCAAAGGTAACATGTTCAGCAAAATTAGGAAATGTAATGCATAGGGGCCTTTGAGTTAAGTGTAGTGCATCCAATTCTCTTAACATTATTGGATTTGCCATAGTTGCTTTGGATTCAGGTTCTGGGTCTACTACTGAAGATGCTTACTTCTCTTCTTAACCGCCATTGTGTTTTCTCGATCTTTGGATCAAGTTGCTCAATTTCTTTACGAGGAAATCTGATCAACAGTTACAAACTTTTAAAAGTTAACAAATAATCAAAAAGAAACAAATATATTCACAAAACATCAACTAAAATAAAATACAAAAATTGAACTACCACACTCCCCGGCAAAGGTACCAAAATTTTACAGCGTGTGTCAAGTGCACTGTAAAATTTACCTAACTCTCCACACTAAAATTTATAGTTATGGAGAGTCTGGATCAAAGCCACAAGGAATGTTTGGTTAATTTTCGTAACAAAATTCGTTGATGCAAGGAAAATATAAGGGGGATTTTTGGATTTTTAAGAAATTTAGAAATTAAAGTAAAAGTAAACTATCAAAACAAATTAAAACGAGCATTCGAAAATGAGAAAAGTGTTGAATATAAGTAAGGTCCAGTTCTAAGGTCAATCTCAGCCTAAACACGATCAAGTATATTCCATCATCCTAACGTCTTTATAACTTTCTTTGGACTATTGATCTAAGACTAATAGAATGCTCTACTAATCTCAGTTTTCCCTTAGGTCGTGTTTAATCAAAGATACGATCATTAATTAAACCTAACTACCGAATAACCTAGGGTACAATCTCTAGATTTAATTTGGCATCCACATTACAAATTGGAAAACGATCAATATAAGTAGTAACCTCACACTTTCAGTTTATCTAACTTAAGTTATGTTGTTCACAACGATTAACGATTATTAGATGCTACTCACAAACATTAAAAGTAACGATTACAGATTACATACAATTTTTTATCAATAGGTTTGAAATAAAACAATCAAAATAATATATGAAGATCGTTCACCCCAAAAACTAACCAAATCAACACCAACAACACAACAATCTGAAAAGAAATTACAACCTTAAAGTGATAAAAATAGCTTACCTGTGACTTGGCGTCGATATTCCTGTTGAACTAGCATCAGGAAGCTAGCCTTCCATCTCCATTTTTATGCTCCAAGTATGTGCCATCTTCTCCATCCTTCGATGGTGAAAAACAAAGGAAAACCTAGCCATCCACTCTATCCCACGTTACTGCCCTCTTCTCCCTTTACTACTATTCATTGTTGGGAAAAATAAAGATGGTGTTTCATCTATACTATTCACGCAACTCTTCTCTTCTCATATAGGTCTCTCTTCTATTAATTACTCATGCCACTTTCTCCACTACTCATGCCACTCTTTCCGCTATTCATTGATGGGACAAATTAAGTTTAAGGTCCATGCTCACTATTCATGTATCCTCTTCTCTTCTCACGCAACTCTCTCTTTTCTTCAGTTATCCTCTACTTTCTGGCCCTTTCTTTGTTTCTTTTGTTCCTTCCTTAGCCCTCCTAGATACGTTCAAACTTAAATGAAGCAGCCTCCACTCACGTTTTTCTCACATACCAGCTCCACTTACGTATATTCAGCCTCCAACAAAGATGGGAGCTTTGGTTCTTCCTTCCTTCTTTCAGCTGGACATTATTTTATTCTCACTTCAACCCCACACTCAATCGACACTTCCACACTCCCTTTTTATTTCACAGCCCTTCTTTTTAGCTCATGAGACAGCTAGGTTTCCAATAAGAATAAAATTGGAGAGACGTACCGTGATGCTCCACTCCAGTTCTCTAAAAAGAAAACATATTCTTTTTATCTGAAATGTTAGTTAAAATGTAACAAAATGGACAGCTGGCTTCTCTCCACTCCTCTTCACTCTTAATCGACCAGTACACACTTAGTGTAGCCCCCACAATGTACTCACAGTTCTCTCTTTTTGTTTTTTTTTAGCAGACACACACATAGAGTAGCCCTCCACTCACCTTCGATTGTTCCATTTTAAAGCTATATTAAATGGAATAAAATGGATAACTTTCTTGTGATGCATCCAACCCTCCTTTTGTCTCTTTCGGTTCAAATTTCCAGCCCCCTTTTGTCTCACAAAACATGTCTTCTTTATACCTTAAATGCTAGGTTAAAAGTGGAATGGAAGTAGGTGTGTGTAGTGTAACCCCCCATTACCCCAGAGTACATATCGGAACGCCCGTGGGTCATTCCGGCATATAACCTAAGATAATGGAG
>JANIIA010045974.1:0-11593 GCA_027478495.1 Erythroxylum alaternifolium
GTCACCCTCGCGGGGCACGGACTCGGGTATCACTGTCGATATCGGGTTCGGGTTCAGCGGGAGTGGGGTGTTACATGACTGATATTATTGTTGACTATTTTAAGGGTTTATTTACTGCAACCAATGTGAATACAGGTACTGTGACTCCTACAATTGAGCCTAAAGTATCTCAATCCCCTAATGATTTTTTGTCAAAACCTTATACGACAGAGGAAGTGAAGAGTGCTGTTTTCAGTCTTCATCCCGATAAAGCTCCATGCATGGATGGGATGAATGCAGCCTTCTACCAAAAATGTTGGAAAATTGTAGGGGAGGATGTAACTTGGGATTGTCTTGACTTTCTTCATAATTGCTATCTGCCCGAAGATCTGAATAAGTCAACAATTGTTTTAATCCCAAAGAAGAGTTCGGTTGAGACTTTGGCGGATTTGAGGCCAATTGCTCTATGCAATACCCTATATAAAGTTATAGCGAAGATGATTGCAAATAGGTTAAAGAAAATTCTCCCTGATTTGATTTCAGAAAATCAGAGTGCTTTTGTTCCAAACAGGCTCATATCTGATAATTTCCTTGTGGCTTATGAGATTAATCATTTTCTTAAAAGGAAAACCCAAGGGGCTGAAGGTAAAGTTGCTCTTAAACTTGATATGAGTAAGGCGTGTGATATAATTGAGTGGCATTATTTGGAAGATGTGTTAATTCGATTGGGTTTCAATTTGCAATGGGTAAGATTAGTCAAATTATGTGTTTATTCTGTTCATTATTATGTGACTTGCGAAGATAAGTTGTTAGGGCCTATTTATCCTGAACGAGGGTTGAGACAGGGAGATCCTCTCTCACCTTATTTGTTCATTTTATGTGTGGAGGGTTTGTCTTCTATGATCAGATCATATGAACGTCAAGGAACTATTCATGGTTGTAAGGTTACTGCAGGTGCAACATCTATCTCACATCTTTTCTTTGCCAATGATAGCTATATCTTCTTTTCTGCTAACCTTTTGGAGGCTTAAGCTATCAAGGATATTTTGCATAATTATGAATAGGATTTGGGTCAGTTTGTGAATTTCAATAAGTCTTCTATTAAATTCAGTTCCAACACTTCCACCTAGCAGAGGAATGTTATTTCTTCTTGTCTTTCTGTTGACTTTAGATCTATGGAAGCTTCTTATTTAGGTTTACCTTCTTTTATTGGGAGAGATAAGAAGGAAATTTTCTCTTTTATTGATAAGAAGTTGTGGAAGCGTCTGCAAGGATGGAACAGGACTTTTCTCTCTCGGGCTGGCAAAGAAGTTTTACTGAAATCTGTTGCTCAGTCTCTTCCTAACTATGCTATGACTATTTTTAGATTACCAGTGGGTGTTTGTAAAAAGATTGAGATAGTGCTTAATTCCTTTTGGTGGGGTACAAATTTAAGACAAAAACAGGGTATTACCTGGATGGTGTGGGAGAAAATGTGCTAGCCGAAACACCTAGGAGGCATGGGCTTCAGGACTTTTCATGATTTTAATATGGCTTTACTCGAGAAACAGTCTTGGAGATTGCTTTCAGATAATTCCTCGTTGGTTGCAAGAATTTTTATGGCTCGCTACTTTCCTCGAAGCACAGTATGGGATGCCAAAAGGGGTAACAATCCTAGCTATACTTGGAGCAGCATTTTTTCAAGCATTGATTTTGTTAAACAAGGATGTAGGAAACGTGTGGGAAATGGCAGCACTATTAACGTTTGTTCTGACCCATGGTTGTTGGATAAGGAGAATCCCTATATCACTTCGACTCTTGATGATTCCTGGCGTAATCTTCGAGTTTCTGATTTGATCCTTCATGACCTTAAACAATGGAATTTGCATTTAATCTTAGTTCTATTTAATGTGCGAGATAGAGATCTAGTTCTCCAAATTCCTCTGAGTTTTCAACGCAGTCTTGATGATTGGTTTTGGGTCTTTGATAGGAAAGGGATCTATTCTGTTAAGAGTGCTTACCGTTTTATTCATGCAGTCCCTCGAGATTTGAATCAAGTTCTTCCCTCTCCTCTTTGGAAGAAAATTTGGTCTTTGAACATTCTTGCTAAGATGAAAATTTTCTTTTGGCGTTCATTAAATGCTTGCTTACCAGTTCGTGCTCTTCTTATTCATAAAGGTATTGATATTTTGCCTTTGTGTCCTAATTGTGGTATTGAGCCTGAATCTGTTTCCCATGTTTTATTTGAGTGTTGTTGCGCTAAGGCAGTTTGGTCGTATCCTCAGCTGGGTTTATTTCACTCTACTTCAGTTGCGCTGCCTTCTTGGTTTTCTTTTGTTGCACATAATTATTCCATTGATGATCTGTGTTTGGCTATCTTGATTTGTTGGGCTCTTTGGAAGAATAGGAATGATTTGGTTTGGCATGTTATTCAGCATTCAGCTCATGCTATTCTTTTTCTTGCCTGTTCGATGTTGACAAATTGGAATACTGCTAGGAGACGAGAAACGGCAGCTTTAAACCAAGGCCATCCTATTCCTACTATTTGGCGAAAACCACCAGATGGTTACATTAAAATCAACACAGATGCTGCTATTTTCAAAGAGTTAAGGAAGACTGGTACTAGTTTTGTTGTTCGAAATAGCAATGGCGAATGTATAGCTGCTGGTAGTAACATTTATCCTAAGGTTTTAGATCCTTCTACTGCAGAAGCTATGGGCGTCCTTGAGGCATTAAGTTGGGTTAAAAAGCAAAACTTACACTCTGTTATTATTGAATCAGATTCGCAATTGGTTATTCAGGGCATTCTTTCACCGTGACGCAATCGGTCCGAAGTTGATTTGATTATTAATGATTGCTTATTCCTTTGTAATTCCATAAATGACATTCATTTTGGTTTCTGTAAAAGATCTGCAAACTGTGCAGCTCACTCTCTTGCTAGAAATGCTAGTTCTATGCCAGGTCTTGTTTATTGGGATTTATCTTTTCCTACTTATATTTCTTCAGCATTAGCTGCTGACAATGCTTATTAATGAAGCTTCCTTTGTTTATTTAAAAAAAAAAAAAGAAGTAAGGACAACATATAATGTACGTTTCCATCATTTGGTTTTATAGATCGATTGAAACGTGCCATTTTTTAATGAATATCAAAAGAGATCAGTTATGAGCCATTTGCTTTTTTAAAACTTGATAGTATCAAGTAAGACCATGCTTAAGATGAACATATTTAATTTGCATCAAGCAACTCATATCAAATCTATATTCAAGCTAACTTTAGTAAGAAAAAAAAATCTTAACTTGGTCTCAAACTTACAGATACGGATTCGAGTTCGACTTGTTTAATAAATATTTAAGAATTAAGATAGAATCAAATTTTATTCAATGTATGTGAACAAAATTTGGAGAGGTAGATGTGCGAGTTATGTCTTATCTAGAAGCTCCTGTTTGCTTTTCATATTCTAATATGAACAATTGAGAGAAGAAACATGACGTGGAGGAGTGTGTTCCAAGTTGCCAATGTGGTAAGATGATATGGTACCATCATGGTCGAATGGTTGGAGCTTTGTGGGTCCAGTTAGTGAAGAGCTCCATGGAAATGGAGATTGAGCTTCCAATCATGTTAAACAGAAAGTACCTCATTTTCGGCGGAGTGGAAAACCATGAAGAGGAAGAGTATGATTTGCGTAACGAAGTGGCTAGGACGAGGTCTTGGTAGTGATTCAATCTTATGAAATAGTTAGTTTTTATCATATCTGAATTAGTGTTTACTTAGTAGTTGAGTATGTTATTGTTAATGGATCAACAAGAATCCTATTTTGTATATTTCCTATTTTAACTTAATCAGCCAAGTACAAGTTCTGTTGTTTATTTCAGCTTAATTTTAAAAAGGCTTAGCTTGATTCAAATAATTGCATCACGTAGAAGTCAGGTTCCTAAGACCTAAGTTCGAGGTTTTAAAAAATTTAATTTCGAGTCTAATTAAATTTGAATTTCTAAATTCGAGTTTGAATTCAATTTGAATATAATCAAACATAATTTATCTTATTGACTTTAGACTATACTAGTCGATTTTTTATTATCACTCGGGCCTAAAAATCTAAGACAATATTTGTATTTCTGCCACACCTTTATTTGCTTTTGTTCGAAACAGGTCTCTGAGAATTGTGAATAAAATGTTTCAAATGTAGAGACTAGTTTAACTCTTTATATAATCACGAATTCTATTCCTATACTTTGTCATTATTCAACCAATTTAAATAATATAATAAATTAATTTATGATGAAATAATCTATTATAATATTTTGATCTTTCACATAAGCATAAATGTAGAATCATAAAGTAACCATCTCCATTTTGCTCTCTTCCCAAACAATGGATATAGAAAATCATAGACCCTAAACTCTTTGCACTAAAGGAACAAAAGCTCACCCTTTCTCATACTTTTATCCATCACACTTACATTGGAAGCAGCCATATGATCGCAATAGTGCCAGTACAACCTTCCAATATTTCAGCAGCCACATTCGGCTTGATGGGTATGATTGACGTGTTAGACATTTTTCATAAAGTTGGACAACAATTTTTTTCATTTTATCTATTTTTAAAAACTTATCGGTTAAGTTACATAAATTTGATCTAGATAAAGATAATAAAGTGACTCAATAAATGATCTAAATTATAGGTCGAAGTCCAAAGGAAAATGGACTTCAATCAGTGTAGACTGGACCCATATCGGGCCTATGATAAGAAAGCCCGATATGGAAGCTATATAAAGAGTTTAAGGTCTCCTGCAGTTGCTCATATCATTTGTAAGCATCTGAATTTTCTGAAATGTTAAGAGAGCTTATGTTTTGAGAAAACTATAGAAAAGCGTTGACCATGTCCTGGTGAGGAGTTCTCGTGAAGGTCTCGGTTGATCGGAGATCATTTTGGGCTCGAAAAGCACTTCAAACATATGATAGAACTGAAAATAGGTATTTCTACATTTACTTCATTTATTTCCCTTTCACGTAAGATCCGAGACATATAATAAGGTTCATGCTATGTGTTACACATAGTATCATAGCGGTTACATAATCGGGTGGCTAAAAGTGAAGTTTTTTTCAATTTTTATCTGTAAGAGTTTTGGAGTTTTTTGATTCATTTTTTGATTTTTTTCACATGTATGGATGTGTGAAAGTGAGTTACATATGGTTAGTTTGAAACTTGTCAGAAATTGCCTATTGCTGGAAAGGGAGAAGCAACCGTCAAGCGCGTGTCGATGGCCCTACAATACCGCCACTAAGGTGATCCAACCAGACGGCGACACGTTGGTCCACCACGTTCCAAATGCGTATGACACGTGCCACACACGGTGCAAATTCCTAGTGGTAGCGTTGGGATAGGCGTGTGCATCACACGGGCCAACCATGTGTCCCCATGCTTGGCTCATAGGGGTAAGGACGCGTGTTTGGCGCATGTGATATAGGATAAGCGCGTCTGTGTGTAAGACGCATGTATGATAATTTGATTGTGCATTCGATTTTTGGCATTTATGGATACTACATTGTCACATATTGTATGCCCATATAGAGTGTGAGGATAACATAAACATGTATCCCTTAATTTTGTGGACTTTTTGGGTACTAATAAAAATGTAGTCACCAAAGTGGCCTTTTGAGTTAGTATTTTGAATTGCTCTGCTTGCATGTTAGGGGATGTCTCGGGTCTTATGTTTGGTTATTCTGCCCAAAGGTGTTGACCTTACCTAGGATTTTGAGATGTGCATAAAGGCATGAGATAGAGGAAAGTCATTGCTTCAATGATCTATTCCCTAAAGGTGGTAGTGTCATAAGAGTTAGATAGTTTGTACTTCGATTGCTTTTATGTAGAGGTCTAATTACATATATTATGCATTCAATCTACAGGTGTTTCATAATATGTGTGATCGAACTCTCGGTATAGATTCTGTTTTAACGCTTTGATTATCATTGTTATCTTGCATTTGTGCTGATCTTTCCATTGTCATTCTGTAGTCACATTTTCTGTCAAAAACATGTTTTTACCATTTAGACCCTGACCGGTTTCAATTTCAAGAATTGGAAGAAGGATGTCGAGTTCTCCTTAGAGATGGCAGACATCAACATTGATAGAGAGACCCCCTACACTTACAAACATCAACTCGAAAGTTGATAAGGCGGCCTTTGCAATTTGGGGGCGGTCAAATAGGATATGCGATTTGACCATTAAGAGGTCAATCCCAGATCATCTGCTAAGTGAACTGTTAGACACCACCAAAACGGAGGATTTTATGGACAATGTTTCCCAAAGACACAAGGTCTCGTCCAATGTTGAGTTGAGCATCTTGATTAAGGATCTGTTCTTCATGAGGTATACTGGAGAAGGAGGTGTAAGGGAATACATTATAAGGATAGTCTACCTTCAGAGTAAGCTGAAGGCACTGGATGTTCCCATTCCTGATACATTGATAGTGCACCAAGCACTTAATACTCTCTCGCGAGAGTTTGAAATGCTGGTCACTTCTTACATTTCCTAAAACAAGGCTTAGGAAATTAATGCCTTGATTTTCTAATGAGTTGCAGTAGAGGAGAAGTTGAAGAGCACTTCTTATACAACTTTGTATCTAACCAAAGGCAAGGGGAAGGCTAAACCTCAAAAGTTTCAGGGTAAGAAATCCAAACCCTCTCTGCATATACAGACTGGTCAATCTAACATTACAAAGGGTCCATAAGACTTAAAGAATATACGGTGCTACTTCTGTAAGAAGAAGGGGCATAAGAAATCTGACTGCCAGAAGTACAAAGTTTGAAAAGTCAAACAGAAGCCATTAGGTAAGTCCTCGGTATATATGATTCATGAATCCAATTTAGCTATAGCTCTTGGTGGCTAGATAGTAGAGTATCTAATCATGTGACTTCCACAATACAGGAGTTCAGATCCATGAGAAAGTCGACTAAAGGGGAGGAGAAGTTGATGGTCGACAATAATAAAGTTGACGTTTTGTGTGTAGGGGATGTAGGTTTGAGCCTCAATATGGGGTTTGTATTTGTTTTATGGGGTACATTTTATATACCATCTTTCAGACAAAATTTGATATCTTTGTCATTTTTGGACAAAGAGGGTTATCGTTTTGTAATTGATACTTCAGTTGTAAATATATCTATCAATGTAAAATATATCAGAATTGCCTTTTTGTCTTACAGATTATATATAATATGTCTTACTCCTAATGAAATGTATGCTTCTTATTATATTACTGAACCTGTGACTCGTAAAAGACCTCTGATAAAGGAAACGTCATACATGTTGTGACATAATCGCTTAGGCCACATTTCTAGAGATACGGTTGAGAGATTGATAAAGGAAAACATTCTCCCAGCTTTAGATTTTGGTGATATAAAAGCATGTGTTGACTATTGCGGATGTAACAAAAAAAAAAGAAAAAGGGGTCAACTTGTGCCTTTAACTTGTTAAACCTCATACATGTGAACATAAGTGGACCCTATAAAGCAATGTTATACAATTCTAGATTTTTTTTGACATTTATAGATAATTGTTTCTGTTATAGTTACATGTTCTTACTTAAGGAAAAGTCTGAAGTTCTTGATAAATTCATGATCTTTAAGACTAAGTTTGAGAATTAATCAAGAAAATCAATTAAGATCGTCATATCTGACTGGGAAGGAGAGTTGTAACACCCCAATATTATAAATTACATACCGGAACATCCTATGGACATTCTAGTATATGATCTATAATAATGGCGAGTTAACTATCTTACCATCACTTTATAACATGGCAACTTATCTAACTTAGTCAAGGCATCAACTAGTATACATAAAAGTTACCAAATTTTTTTTTAAAAAACAAACTACATTCCTCATTTTGTTGTATAAAACCAAACTTACATTATAGCTTTACAAAACCATCCGAATATATATACAATGTGAAAACCTTATACATAACATACTGCTTGAAAGAGGAATTAACCAAAACTACTAATTACTCCTTCAGTCTTAGCTGACCAACCTTTGAGCCATATCTTCTCCCAAAAGTACAAGAATATACTTCTTATAGTGTCTCTCAATAGCTAAAGTCCTCTTTCGGTCCAGAAAAAATCAACATGCAATTTTGGTGAGTTTTGCGAACTTAATGAAGTAACCATCATCGGTGGTTCACTCAATTCATACATCACATCAATACACGTAACATATAATTCATATCTTTGAATATGCATAAGGTATCACATTTCACATTCTCATTCAGCACAAGGAAACAATACAATTTAACCCGTCAAACATACGTATTAAAATTTATATGTAATGCTCATGAGACTCACTTTCATTTATTATTGTCGTTGTGACCGAGTGTCTTTTTTTACTAGCCCATATTCCTTAGTGGATACCGAGTCAAATAATGTCTCATATCCCTTAGTGGATACCGGGTATATTCACAACTGAGTCTGAGGCTCTGATCATAGTCTAAGCTTTAAGCTCTTTATATTGGTGACTCCGGTCACAACTACCTTTATCTTTCATGTATTCATGTAATGTATGCTTCACATTCTCATATTCTCAGTCAATCCCATGATTGAACATTCACATTCAGATCACATTTATCATCGGACCTAAGTCCGGCATTCAACAACATTATTGAGCACATTTATTTCGTCACATTCACATACAAGGAGCACTTGAATATCTCATCCGTACATCAAAATCATTAGACCTTCAATGTCCGGAATCAACACAGTCAACTCACATTCATAAGATAATTCAAAACAGAATTTACACACAAACAATTAATTGAGTGAAACCGTCTAGGTTACTCACAATTGCTCCCTTTTTGCTTAATGCCTTGAGGTTCCAGCAATATCTGGAAGTGGTCGCTCTACTTGCTCTCACTCATGTGTATTTTCATGAGAATAATCAGTCATAAATACATTTATGAATGTATCATGTAACATGCATGTTCAATGACAATTTCTCCGGTATGTTTCTTTAATACTCTTTATAATCAATTTCAATAACTTCCAAACATTCTTTTAATCCTTAATACCCTTTTATTCACTTTAATCCCTTCAGTCAACACCAATTAAATTCATTTAAGAGCTCATTTAAACCTATATACTTCATATGGTAACATTCTTACTTGAATTAGGTTGAAAAACATCCAAAAAATCACTCTTTAATAAAGCCTCTCAGGTTACATTCGTGCTTGTGCAAGATCGTGACTTTCTTCCTTCATCAGCAGAGTCACGATCGTGCTCATGCTTCAGCAGAGTCGCGATCATGCAGATGTACGATCGTCACCTACTATGTTTTCTTCCTTTTTTCTTGCCATTTTTGACCTAGAATTAGATGTTTTTAGGCAACACTTTCTTCTAATAAAAAGTTCCTCTATGTCTTAAGTTTCTAATGACATCAAAATCAGATATTTTGGTTTAGTATCAACCAAGTTATAATCAAAATACTCCGTACTATTTCTTATACCTCAACAGAACACAACTCTCAACTTCAAGCCAAATTTCAAGACTCTTAAGGATAGATTTCAAATTTAATTTTTTCATGAAAAATGTAGCCATATGTCTCTATTTTAATCTAAATCAAGAATCAACTCATTAGAAATCTACAAATCAAAATATAGCTAAAATACTGAAACATGATCAGTGAAATCATTCCAGTTATCAACATTCCAACACACTCACCGTTTCATCCTAAATTTATCACTCAATCTTTTCTGAATAAATTCCAATATTCATTAATTTTCATGGAAAAGAAGAGCAATGTGTTAGGAATCTATTGTTTCAAGTTTCAAGTCATTTGGAGATTGGATGAAAAAGTTATAGCCAAAAGACTCAAAGTTGTTCTAGTTTATATTCAGACTTCAAAAACCAAAATTATACACGCAAACCATCACCTTCTTCTTCCTTTCTCTATTGCAATTCTTTTCATAATCAATAACAATCCAAAACCCAAAACAGAACCTATAGCCATACAGTTCTACATCACATTTTTATGCTCTTGTTTCTGTCACACTCAAAAGCTCAAGACAAACAAATTAAAATCCCTGATTACTAACAACCATTAAAAACATATCACTACTCATGCAACTCCATTTCAGTTAAGCTTTTCTACACTTTTCCATTCTTTTTTTGCATTTTTATCTTCTGTACATTCTCTATTTTTATCACCGAAATCCTATCTCACTCTTTCATGTATCCATTTCCAAACATTATAACATCATTAAAAGCCATTCACGAAAACAATGAAACATAACTTGATACAACAAAATTTCCAGCACTGATTTTAGTGGACGAAGCATAAACAATAATAAAGTTTACTTTGATGAAGCCAAATACACAAACACAAACATAAACAGTCAAACTATTTCTGTGTTGAAGGAACAAGGAAAAAGTTTGGTGATCTTGGCGAAGAACATACATGAAAGCTACAGTAATTTCTTTGTATCATAAACAAGACCACGTGTAAGCATAATACCTCTCCACATTTTACCATTGCATGTGGGCCATGTGTCAACATACAATGCTACCACGTGTCACTCTTCCATTCGTCATTTATTTTATATTAACATTTTTCCTAGTCTAAAAATACTCCAAATTTTCAAAAATTCTCTAAAATTCACCAAAATTTTTGAAATAATAATAATAGTCTCCAAATCAATTTTTAACACATAAAAATCACAATTTACATTTTAATCACATTTATAACTCAATTATACTTGAAAAATGTCAATGAATGCATGTACAATTATTTGAATGCATCAACAATAAATATTTGAATGTGTGTGAATATACGATGATGTATAAGCATGCAATGTACTTGAGTACTTTTAATTTCTCACAGTACACTCAATTCTCTATTCTAGGGTCTAGCCCCGAACATGGGATGTTACAAGAGTATTATGGCAGACATGGTGTTACAGGACAAGAAAAGGATATGTTTGTCAGGTATTTGGAATCGGTTGGAATAATGACTCAGCTCACTATGAGAGGTAGTCCTTAGCAAAATGATGTGAACAAAAGGCGTAATTTCACCCTAAAAGACATGGTGAGGTCGATAAAGAGTAGGACTAACCTACCTGATTATCTTTAGAGTGTCAAAGTAGTGCTCTAAAGGCAATCGATTGTTAGAATAGTACTCTAAAGGCAATTGCCTTTAGCACTTGTGTACAAACTTTATTTTGATTAATAAAGTGAAAGACAAATTTCATTGATTTAATGAAGTCATAATGAGATCATGATAATGAGATTCCTATCATGTGCAATTATGTTAGTATCTAAATTATCCTTAGTCATAAGATTAATAAGACAAGATATTGTTAATCTAGATAGACTAGCATATGTTATACTCCTTAATTTGATCAAGCAGTGTGTAACATCCCATCACCGATGGGAAGGGTAAGATAGTAATTTGGAACTGGTTAGGCATGTTTAAAATTGTTTAGCTATATTCATGCATTCATATATGCACGTGGATAGTGAATAGTAAACTTTGCATATGTAAATGACTGTACATGCATTCATGACATTTTTCGATATAATTGTGAAGAAATGTGAATTATGAAAAATATGATTTGTGTGAATGAAAAATTGTATTGGAGAGGGTTATTGTG
>JANIIA010046005.1:0-11592 GCA_027478495.1 Erythroxylum alaternifolium
TGATTTTGGTGTCAATAGAAACATAAGACATAGAGGAACACTTTTCTAGAAGAGAGTATGACCAAATTACATCATTTGCACTTTCTGTTTGAACGTGAACAGTAAACCCGAAAGTGTGTTTTGGAAAAATCTGAAGTGATTCAATGAGAAATAAATTGTGAATTTAATGTTGTTAGTGAGCCATAAACCTAAGTAGAAATTATACTTAAATGAGTTTTGATATGAGAATGATTTTGTGATGAAATTGATGGGAAGATACCCAGGATTTTCATTGAGCATGCATTGTACATAGTCCATATACACATTTGTGCATCAATGAATACTTGAGATTGTACAATTATTAATTTGTGTGCAATGTGTGTATTGCATAATACTGATGTGCAGGATAAAATGTCCACATCCAGACGTTCCCAGATCTAGGAAGCAAATGCTAATCTGGAGCGTACTGTGAGTAACCTAGATGGTTTCTCTCAATTATTGTTTGCTTAAATTATGTTTTGAATGATAAATGAATGTGAAATGAATGTGTTTGATTGTTGATTCCGGACAGAAGGTCTGATGATTGTGAATGTGGAATGTATATTGAAGTGTTGCTTAAATGTGAATGTAAAGACCTAAGTGCTTTGTAATATGAGTGATTATGGTACATGCATTCCATTCATGAATGCACAATTAGATAATGGCAGTTGTGACCAGAGTAGCCACCGATCAGAGCTTAAATCTCAACGAATGAAAAGAGCCTCGAGCTCAAATAGTAATTAAGAGCCTAAGGGACATTTATTAATGAGCCCGGTATTTAAATTGGATACAGGACAGTTCAGGCTCTCGGTCACAACAACGTAATAAATGGAAAGTGTTTTATGAGCATTTCATATGCATTAATATCAAGTATGTTTGATTGATTGAAATACCGAAATTTCCTATACTGGAGTAAAAGTGTGATACATGATCTATTATGTAAAATTTTGAATTTCATGTTATATGAAATGGTGTGTTGCATGAATTGAGTGAACCAACGATAATGATTACCTCATTGAGTTAGCAAAACTCACCCAAAATTTGCAATTATTCTTCAGGCTTGAAGAATACCTTTTTAGACAAATGGGAGTATACCTACGGCATGCAAGTAAGGGATAGAGGTCGGGATCAGTTCACATTTGCATTGTATTTCTTTATTTTTTTACAGAATTGTATATTCCGCACTTTAACTTTTGGAATTAGAAATGTTTTGTATTTTTATTGGGCTCAAATGGCTATTGAAATTCTGATGGTTGTAGCTGTGATTGAAAATGTTTATAAATTAAAGTGGGCCTGATTTGGTTATTGATTTTCGCATACTATGTTGCACTTTAAAAAAAATTATATTAAATTTTGAATGATTAAGTGCTTTAGCATGCCACCCTCACAGGGTATAGACTCGGATATCCCTCAGTATATTGGGTATATGTCTTATGGGAGTGGGGTGTTGTAATAAGAAGGGGTAGTAATGCAAGCTTCTACCTATTTAATGAACACCCTCAGAAACCTTATCACTTTTAGTAGCCTCAAAAAAAAGTTCCATTCTACACTATCAAGAGCCTTCTTAAAATCAATCTTCAAGGCACAATTCTTTGAAGTTTTCTTCCTCGAGTAACTTTTTAGCAATTCTTATATAATGGAAATGTTATCTCCTATTTGTTTGCCCTATAGGAAAGTACTTTGATTATCACTAATCAGTGACCCCAAAACCAGTTTTAGTTTGTTAGGAATAATCTTTGCAATCACTTTATAGATGAAGTTAGAACATGCTATAGGCTTGTAGTCCTTTAAGGTTGCTGGATTACTTAGTTTAGGGACTAGGAGGAGATAGGTTTTGTTGATTTCCTTTAAAAGAGTTCTTGAGAAGAAGAATTCTTTAACAGCTGCTTTCACCATAAAGCCAATCTCAAGCCATGCTTTTTGATAAAAGAACCTATTGAAACCATCAAGTCCTAGAGCCTTTCTAGGATTCATTTGGAAAACAACCCCCTCTATCTCCGAATCTTCCACTGTTTTATTTAATAGAGTCTTCTCTTCGTTTGAGAGCCTGTTAAGAATAACAAAGTCTAAATACTGAGTGTTCACAGTTACATTCCGAGAGGCATAGAAATCTTTGAAGAATCTCTCAGCTTCTTTCAATAGATCCTCATGCCTACTTATTTTCCTCCCATCGGGCAAAGTAATTTCGTATTTCTATCTCCTTCTTTAAGTAATTTCACCCTATCCCTCTGCTCCGTAACACTAGTATGATTGTTTAGAGCTTGCATATAGTCAGATAGAGCTTATTTCCCTTTAGCTAAAAGGAGAATATCCACAGGGTTATAGTAAAGTGTATGTTGAAGTTGGGATAATTTGTCCCTGGCTACTGATATGGCCCAAAAAGTGTTCTCCCCTGTATGATTCTTTAGATTCTTTAAGGCCTCTCTAATTAATTTTAACTTCTGAATACATTGGAATTGAAGGGTTCCATGTACATTAGTTGTTACTCCTTCCCTTAAACATTCCTAAAAGCCCTCTACATTAACTAAATAGTTATTCAATCTAAATGGATGGCAATGCTTCACCTTTAGGAATAGATCCCCCATAGTCATTGAGGTATGGGCCGAAAACATAGGGTCTAAGAAAGTGGAATTACTTTCTAGGAAAATTTGTAACGATGCTTGCTTGACCATAACTCGATCAAGCTTTTCCTGAGTGCCTATCTATTATTTTGCTTATTACTCTAGGAGAAAAAATGTTCAGTCGCCTTGAGGTCTAGAACTCCTAACTGATCAACACAATCCTTAAAATCGAAAGAGTAATTTCTTAAAACAATGACCTTCCACTTTCGTTCTATAGAGGGTAGAATTAAAGTCTCTTGAAATGAGCCAAAGACCTACTATCCTTCTTTGCAACCCAAGTAAACTTTCCTAAAGCTCCTTTCTTTGAAACAAATGGTTTAAACCATACACTACTGATGTAAAAAAGGAAGAATTCTTCTCAACAAAATGCCATTTCATGTGTATAACCTGCATCTCACTTCTATCACCTCAATATCTACTATTAAAGGATCAAACCCAACAACAATTCTGCTAAAACCATGAGCTTAATGAATAGAGAGGAACCGCCACTTATTTCCTAGCTTTTTAAGATACTTGAGATTCTTTGATCTAATTTTTGTTTCCAAAATAGAAAAAACCAAAGTATTTTTCATAGCCAAAAAATCCTTTAAGGTTAAGAGGTTTTTGGGGCAATTAATGCCTCTGACATTCCAAACTACTATCATTAAGTAATGACTTTGGAGCTTTGGCCTTTACTCCTAGTACCCTTCCTCCGTTTCACACTGTTAAATTGTTCTGCAATCTCTCTCTCTTCTGTATTGCTTAATGTTGAAAAGGATAAGGTTGCCTCCATTTCATCCCCTTTTTCTCCCTCCTGAACCACTGACTTTCCTTCCTTAGAAACTTCTTTTATATTACTTGTTACTATTTTCTACTTTGACTGGTTTCGTGCATCTAAATCAGTAAATACTGTAACATTATAGATAGTTTCCAACTCCTCATTTCTAGCCTTATCCAACTTATTCTTGTCACATACAACTGGTTCTTCTTGTGTCTCATTTTGGCTTATTTCTTACTCTTCAGTTCCTTCATTTTCACATAGATCTAAACCTATTAGTTCCTTATAGCTCCCTTCCTTTAAGCTTTTCCCTGTTGGTACCCACATTTTTCGTTGTAGCTTCAAGGAAGGCTTCCAATGGTAATCTACCATTATAGTATCTTCATATAATGATCTATTGAAACCCAACCTCATGATGGGGATTTCTTTTGGAAAATCCTTAGAGATATCTATAGTAATACATAATTGAACATAGCCTAGCCTTTTTCTTTTTGTTGTATTCTCATCTATGCATAGAGGTTGCCCTAGATAACTTGCTATCATACTAAGACCTTTGGTAGTACAATATTCCAATGGAATATTATACAGATTAACCCATAAAAGTACTAACTTTGGCTTTTCTGTTCCAAGTTGGTATCCTAGTTGCCAGGTTTGGATAAACAGACGAAGGTTCATCACATGCCAAAGTCCTTATTTTATGACTTTAAGAGCCTGCACTTTGGAGGGAAAGGTAAATAAAGCTAAGTTTTTATCAACTAACAATACCTCTAGCAGACCCTTATTCTTCCAATTATTGGTTGCCTATTTTTGCAGAATCATCTTCATCAACTATCACTTGCTTCAAGCTCTTCTTGAGGCCAAAGCAAAAGGAGGACCCCCTTTCAAGGAGCTTGGGGGTAGCCAAGGTTTAGGAGGGTAGCAATGGAAATTCGATGGGTGAGTTTGAACAAAAGAAAGGGGTTTTGGGTGCAGACATGGTTACACGCGCTAAGTTTTACTATTTATAACCTAGGTAGATTCCTCAAGAGCGCGGGTCATTCACGTAGTACCTAAGATGTCGATCACATGAGGAAGGGAACTAGTCCTAAAATCTAACAATAACTAAGTTCGTAATACCTAATTAAACAACTACTGTAGAAATTAAAATTAATCAATAATCAAGTGTGAGAAATTAAAGCACCAGTAGAATGAACAAAAGCTAACTCACATAAATAATCTGAATTTCAACCTAGAAGTGACCAATTAAGAGAAAGGGGGAATTTATTCAAAATTAAAGAAAATCTATCCAATTA
Organism: Erythroxylum alaternifolium; assembly: GCA_027478495.1. Taxonomy (NCBI): domain Eukaryota; kingdom Viridiplantae; phylum Streptophyta; class Magnoliopsida; order Malpighiales; family Erythroxylaceae; genus Erythroxylum; species Erythroxylum alaternifolium. Next base: position 4,689 of record JANIIA010046005.1, read on the forward strand.
TGTAATTTTCTATTTAACGGGCCTAGACGATCCTAGGGTGAATTACTCTCTCTCAAGTTATAATTCTTAACCCTAATTAATAATCCTTAATTGAAATTATGGAAATTGCAATCTCTCGATCCGTAATTAGTCCAAAATCTAAGTTAATTCTAACATTGTCTATTAACCTACTAGGAATCTATGCTTAATCTTTCGTTACATGGCTCTACTGGTTTGATTCAATTCTCCACTTATCGATTTACCTAACTCTCGTTAACCTAAATCAATGATTTTCACTAGCTCACCCTCTCAGTTTATTGCCAAGTTATGATGAATCGAAATTGAATCACAATTAAATCAAATAATAACATAATCAAATCAATTTTATTAATCTCAAGAACAAAACATAAAGGTGAGTTTAGAAAAATAATTTAACACTTAATGACAATGATTCTAATCAATCTCCAAATTTCATACATTAATGAAATCGAAATAAAAACTAGAAATATTGTCGGAATGGATCTCAAAGATCATGACTGCCGGAAACCACAAAAGTAAGTCACTTCAAAAGTATCTCTGTGCCTCTCTTCCTTCATCTCCTTCCTCAATCTCTTGATCTCTATCTAGGCCTCTCTTAGATTTTTTATAGAATCTCCCTTTCTACACAACTCTCTCGGCTCTCTAATAACTGTTGGTGGTTGCTAGGTATTGTTCTATTTATTCTGTAGCAACCCTAGGTCAAACTCGGGGTTGAAACAATCCAAAAAATCACTCAAAAGGCACGATCGTGTCCCTGCCTGAGACGCTCGTGACTAGCACTTTTTCCTTTCTGTCACGATTGTGGCCTGAAGTGCAGAATCATGGCCTAACTTGATTCTCTCTATCACGATCGTGGCTCCTCGTGCATGATCGTAGCCTGGCTGCCTCTGACTCTTCCTCTTTTGTCACGATCGTGGCCACTGTGCACGATCGTGGCCTGTGTCTTTTAACCTAAAACTCTTCAAATCTTTACCGTTCTTCCTTGTTTACCATGCAACATTAGCACATACATCAAGTTACCTAAAAAATATACAATTTAAGCTCAAAGAAACTAACCCATAAAAACACTTAAACACAAAAACTAATCTAATTAAATCCTAAATGCATACTCAACACTCAATTTAACACAAAATACATAACAAATTAAACCCTGAAACATCATACAAAACACTACTATCAACATCCCCAGACTTAAACGTTTGTTTGTCCTCAAACAACAAAACAACAACACCTAACAAAACAAACACACCACGTAATAATGTGATAATGGCTCTAATCTTCATGAACTAAATTTAATCATGGACACACTCATTCGAATTACGTCAAATCATTAGCATGCAAAATATGTGTCTAGGGACTTTGAACTAAATATAGAACTAACTCAAGACCAAGTGTTAACGTATTTATTTTTTTTAATTGTGCAAATACATTAATAAATTTTCGGTCCCTCAGACTTGGTAACTGTTTCTAAGTATAATTCCATGAAACTTTAGGCCTATTACAAGTCCAGTAGGTTTTTATTTAAAACACACAATTTTTATTTTCTATTCTTTTTTTATTTTTTTATTTTTACCTAGGACTTAACCTTTTATTTGGAGGCAAACATTTGTGGTGAATGTCGATCTGGTTACTCAACTAAGTCATTTATTAACAGCTTTGTTGAAACATCATTATAGTCTTTCTATACGAAGGCACACATTTGTGATGCATGTCGATCCGGTTACTCACACCATGCAACCTAATACTATCATACAGTATGCAAAATTCATATGCAAAAGAAAAACACACATACAATATGCAAAATTTGCATAAAAAAGAAAAACACAGAATCCTTCCCTACACTTCAACAACGCATTGTCCTCAATGTAACATGGAAACACACATGACACATACATAAACGAAATGTGAAAACAGAAATTAAAATAAAAAAGAATAGAAAAATTAATAATGAAAATAAAGATAAAAATAACAAAAAAATAAACAGCACAACAAAATAGAATTGAAAAAAATAAAAAAATTTTGAGTTTGACTTAAATCCTAAGATGATGGAGGTGGTGATGGTGTAGGAGGTGGTTAGACCTGAATACCCTGAGCTTCGAAATACCGATGGAGTTAACGAATCTCTTGGTTCTGGCATCTTTGTGCATGCACCGCTTCCTTTAGTGTTCTGTTGGTTTCGGAGATTGTATCCAAAACCGTTGTCTAGCATTGGTCCTCTTCTTCCTCTTTCGATTCTTCACTTGTTAACTCCTCCTATCGAGGCTTCCTAGGTGGCATAGAGCTCGAGCTTGCCTGACTCATCCTGGTCTGCATATGTGTCTTTTCATTTATTTCCTGCAGACTTACGTTGGTAGAGTGAATGATCTCTGCCCGAAATAGATGATGGTGTCAAGGAACTTGGGCAGATGCACTGTTAACCCCCTCCAGTCCATGCCAAAATACTCTACAATGGTAGAAACTAGGTACCCCATTCCAAGAGGGTTGCTCCCCTTTCGCAGAATTGCAGCAAGGGCATTCAGCGCATGCTTAGATGTGCATACCAAGATACGATAGTCCATGCACCACAGTATGAACAATTCCTTGGTTAAACACTTATTGGTCTCTTATTTGTCAAAGACCAGCTGACACATAAATTTATACAGAAGCAAGTGTTCATGGGACCGGATAATATTGTTGTGGGCATTTTTGACATAAAAATGTCAAATGTCGGTTAGATTATGCCAGTATTAGGAGGGACAGAAGTTGTCATGTTGGTCGATAATGGTGGATTTGGGGAATCCACATATGTCGCACATGATCTCTACAGTTAGTTCATAAGCTCGTCACCTCAATCTAAACCATAATTCCTTAGTGTTCTTGGGGTCAAAGGTCAAGGACGTGAAGAATTCTAGGGTAAGCTCTTCATAAACAGGAATTTGGAATCTAATAAACTAACCCCTCTGGATCCTCTTTGCTAATTTTTCTATCCGCTCACGCACTTCTATTCTATCCAATGTATCAAAATCAAAATATTTAGGCACAACAAATTGCCTAGAATGAAGGGATCGGAAACAAATACCTTCTTCCTCAGTGTAATGAAGCTCCAAAGTCTACTGCTCAGTTTTGTCTCCACCGTCCCATAACTTGTTATGCTCCGTGAGGCTCCCGTCAAGCTGTTAACTTGATACGAAGCATGTTTGGGTTGAATTTAGAAAAATTTAGAGATTGAAAAAATTCTAGAGAGAAGTGAGAGTGTTTGAATGCTTGAATTCTATAGAGATAAAATGAAAATGAAAGTGATAGTGAAAGTTAAGAAAGAATTGAATAAATAGGTGGTAAAAAGGGGTAAAATGGTAAAATTTTCACTTAAAATTTGTGTCCTCCCCTTTTTGTACATAGTCACAAGCCACGATCATGACCTTTTATGCCACGATAGTGACATGCGGCGTATCACAGAAGGAACTCCTAATCGTAGGCCAAGGTCGTGACCTTACAGGTCACGGTTGTGGCTAATGCTTATATCCTGACACCAAAACCTTCTTCTTCTAATTCTTTCCTTCTCTCAGTTCGTAGTTCTTCTTCACTTCCCTTAATATGCTTGTGTACTCTTCCCCATGATTCCGAAATCCTATTCCTCTTTTTGCTTGTATTGAACCAAAACATGAATGAACCCAACTACGAAATTCAACTAATCTAACAAAATTATACAATAAACTAAATTTTCCTTAGGTTGCTACCCATGTAATGCTCCTTTTTAACGTCAGTAGCTTGACGCTCCTTTTAAAGCTCATAGTGGTTAGAATGACTGATTTGATGGTAGCGTTGTTATTAATCTCAAAGTCTAAATATTTGCTACCATATTGTAGCTACCACCTTCCTTGGAATTTTCTTTGCCTCGCCTTCTCCTTCGTGGGCACTTCTTACGGAAAACATTTGTAGGATTCTCAATGTCTTCCCATTCTCCTTGAGGTTCAGGTTTGTTGTGATCCACTAGAGTTGAAGGAGCTCTGTACTCTCTAACAGTCACCTTGAAGGTCAGTTGCTCCTTCCTTACTCGTAGAGATAGTTCGCTTCCAACCACATCATTAACTGAGCGCGCAGTGGCTAAGAATGGTCGTCCAAGAATCATTGTAGTATCCTTATCTTCATTGATATCCAAAATATAGAAATCCATAGGAAAGATAAAATTACCAACCTTGACCGACACATCTTGTATGATTCCAATTGGTCTCAGTGAAGTCCAATCAATCGTCTTCACTAAAAAATTTGTGGGCACTAACTCTCGTAACCCAAATTTAAGACTAAGAGTGTAGGGCATTGCATTTAGGCTCACACATAAATCTACGAATGCCCTATCTGTGATGATCTTGTTGATACTGCAGGGGATGAAAAAGTCCCCTGGACCATCCTTCTTCACTATGTTGGGGGTGTCTTCCAATATTCTCTCCTTCCCCTTCCCCGTGACGGACTCTTGTAATTTCAAATTAGCCAGTATTCATCCTGTCACTTCCTCGACTTTGTTTGGCTCGATTTCTTGTAACATTTCTTCTTCCCTCCTGGCATATAATTCCTTCTAAGAAAAAAATTGGTGTAGGAATATCCGTTGAGTTACTTGCACCGATTTGCTCACAGCCTCAATTGGAAGGTTGTCTTTAACTACCCTTCGACTTCGTCTACCTCTTCCAACTCCTCATCTTGAGTTTGGCTTATAACCATAATATGCTCCTTTAGGTTAGATTCAATGTTGTTTGAGAGAGTTCTAGCATTCCGAGTCAACATTGCTTCCTCAAGCTGCCCCACTTGGACTTCTAAATTGTGGATAGACGAAGCATGATTCTTTGTGACTTGCTCAAATTTACTCTTGAGCCTACTATGTGCTTCACCTATTCCTCCTATCTTATCCAAAATTTTATCCAATTTTGAATCCATCGAGCTTGTTTTATCCTGTTGGAAGCTCGATTGTCCTTGGGGTCTGAACTGCCCTTCATTATTGTTGTTAGACCAGGAGAAGTTTGGGTGATTCTTCCACCCAGGGTTATATGTGTTGGAGTAGGGATTATTACTCCCTCCACATCCAAATTGAGCTCCTATGTAATGAACTTGCTTTGGGTTGCCTTCTCTCATCAAATAGCAGTCTACTGTATCATGATCCAACTAGCCATATAGCTCGTACTTCAATTATGCGGCCTTTACTATAGCTGAGAATGATGCCTTCATATTACTAAGTTGTCCAAGTTATCGATCTTAGCTTACTTCTCCATCATCTGATCGACAATGATAACTCCCTTATGCTCTCTAAAGTTAGTATGTTGCCTACTACATTCACTAGCCCATAAGTAGCTATTGTTAACAATCTCCTCTATTAATTCCTCTGCTTCATCAGCCGTCTTTCTCATTAACGATCCTCCTAACACCACATCAATGGTACCTCTAGTCTGTGGGTTTATTCCTTTATAAAATGTCTACAGCAGGAACTCTTTGGGTAAATTATGGTGTGGGCATCTCCTCTACAGATCCTTATAATGCTCCTATGCTTCATAAATGGACTCCCCATCACCTTGTTTGAAATTTGTAATTTCCTTAATAATTTTGGTGGTCTTTGTTAGTGTGAAGTACTTATCTAGGAAGGCACGCACTAGTTGGTCCCATGTCGTAATGTTAGCAGAGCTCAGTGAATGATACCAAGCCTTCACTTTATCCTTAAGCGTGAAGGGAAATAACCTAATTCTCACTATGTCTTCCGACATCTGTGAAGTAAATCACACGTTAATATAGAAATTACTTATAATAGACAAAATATACAAGAAAGGGGGTTGAATTGTGTATTCTCTTCATGAATACAGAAATTTTAATATTTCTGATAAGAACTTCTCTAACTTGTTAAAAGAATATCACTAACATTATACAAAAAATTATTATGTAGATAAATCGCAAATAACTTCTGTATACTTGTTCTTAAAAACAAAATAGAATAAGTTGAGAGATAGAAGATAAACACTGCGATTTTATACTGGTTCACCCCAAACTGTGGGCTACGTCCAGTCCTCAGAATTCACTTGAGTTTTCACTATACTCCAGTAAATTAAAAGTGTTCTTTCTTCCCTTCAGAGTCTCTTCAGTTCTCTTACACTAAGTATTCTTTCAGCTATCTTAGCCTATCCAGGCTCTCAGCCTTTCTTTCTCTCATTAGAAAGATATTGTGAACTATTGTTAAAGTGGGTTTAGCTCTCTTTGTATCGCACTACTGAATTTTTCTTCTCTAAATATACACTTGAATGCTCAAAATATGTAAGATCAAAAGTTTTATAAAAAGTTGAAAAGTTGAAAGTTGAACAGTTCAATCTTCGACTACGACTAGTATTTATAGTCTAAGTCTCCAACTGCTTCTTAAATCTTGATAACTGCTTCTCGCTTCTTGAATCTTGATAACTGTTATTTAGTTGAGTTCTATAACTAACTCTAACTAACAAACTGCTCGACATACTAGCGTATCTTCTGCTTTGTATCGTCTGTGTTTTGTTTCTTCTGTATCTCCACTTCGTCTGTGTTTTGTTTCTTCTGTATCTACATTTCATCTGTTTTTTGTTTCTTCTGTATCTCCACTTCGTCTGTGTTTTGTTTCTTCTATATCTCCACTTCATCTGTGTTTTATTTCTTCTGTATTCTCCACTTCGTCTGTGTTTGCTTCATCTGTGTTTTGTTTCTTCTGTGTTCTCCACTTCGTCTGTGTTTTGTTTCTTCTGTGTTTCATTTCTTCTATGTTTTCTTCTATGTTCTCCACTTCGTCTGAGTTTTATTTCTTCTATATTTTGCTTCCTTTTGTGTTTTGTACTTCTGCACATTTAACACACTCATCAAACTAGTTCATTTATTTCTAACATTATTATTATTTGATTGTCATCAAAAT
>JANIIA010046014.1:0-11592 GCA_027478495.1 Erythroxylum alaternifolium
ATTAAAACATAAAATATTAATTAAATTAATACATAAAGATAAATAAAGCCTTTTTATTAATTCAAAATAATGTCATACATTAATTTGTATCCAATTGATTGATTGCAATTGCATACACTAATAGTTAAAGCTATGCGTGCCTGAATTCAGTATAAGAACTTACAAAAACCATAAACATGGAGACTATTGATTTAATTGAATTAGGTCTTTAGCATTTTTTCTTAATTGTAACATAAAGTCATAATAATTTGAATATTTAATTTGTTGTTAAATTTATACTAATAAAATAAAGTTAAATTATGTTTAATATAAAATTAGAGTTCAAAAATTAATTTTTTTGGGTGATTCTAATAGGAAATAAAAATTAATGTTTTAAAATGATGATATGTTGAGAATATCTCAAAACGCTGGGAAATGCGACGTGGTAACAGCAAAGACGGTAAGAAGCCCTGGTTGGCTGCAATTCCCAAAAGGCACCACTCTCACTTGTTCTAATGGCGCTGGAGATACCCTACGATCTCATCAATCGCCTTCAGATCTCCCTTCGCAAGGAGGCTTGTTTCTCTTCCTACGACTCCTCTCTTCCAGATTTCCCCTCCCCTCAACATGCCGTTTCCCAACTTGACCCCTCTCCCCCATACCTTCGATGCACACACTGCAACGCTAGACTACTCAGAGGCGTTAATTTCATCTTCTGCGTCTTCTGCGGTCGACAACCCAGCAATCATGTACCTCCCCCCCCTATCAACTTCACTTCTACTTTGGCTTCTCGTTGGTTTCTCAATTCACTTGATTTACATGGAGTGGTACGTTTCTTCCTTTTCCCTTTTATTTTTTGGAATTTTAAAATATTTTCTTCTTCTTCGTTTCTTTTTTGTTTGTCTATGGAGGTGAGCTACTTTTTTATCTTTTTTTTAAAATTTTCAGTGTCTATATGTAGTTTTTTGTTGATGGTTTATCTATTATACTTGAAATTTTTTTTCAGTTCTAAGACTAGGAAAACAAGGATGACTTCTGTCAGCTTTGAAGTGTTGGCATTATTATTGTGAGCTACTTAGTTTAGGCCTTGGAAAGTTGAACTTCAACAATATGATATAGATATATGTATGTATTTATATATGGATAAGTGATGATTTTGATTAAAAAATTTGAATTATGCAAAGATTACAAAAGGGAGCCTGGATCTCGTAAGGATCAAAAAGCCATAGGGACTAAATACAAAATCACTAATGATCACATAGCTAGACAGTCATCGCAAAAACTTTGACTTAAGAGGCTCGAGCAGTCACTATAGCAAAGGCTGAAGAGAGATCAACAACTACACCATTTATAAATTGGAAGTTCCATCTCTATGCCACAATTAGGATTCACATAAATACTACCAAGAGATCTAAACTTAGCGTTAATTATCCATTTGAGAAGGTCAGAGCTAATTTTATGTTGGCTTTTGATAACTATTGTTTCTCATGCCAAAAATCTATATACACAAAAGGTTAAAAACATTTTTAGTATAGTAACAATAGGATGATTGCTTTTGAATGAGCTAGAGGCCCTGTCAACAGTTTCTTGCCATGAAGTGTTATACCATTGAATATTATTCAAATACATAAGCTAGTTCTACATGGAAGAAACATTTCTACAAGCAAAGAAAAGGTGATCATGGTTCTCAAGATTTGTTTGAAAACAAGGGCACATGTAATAAAAGATGGATTATTTGCAGTCTTTGCCTTCCTACTAATTAGAGAATAAAGCTAGCCTTTGGGATGCAATCCTTGAACCATAATGTGTCGATGTTGAATTGAACCATAATGTGCCACATGCTTTGACTAAAAGAGATTGTTTCTTTGTGAACAATCTCCAATCTTGTTTTGCCAACAAAATTTTGTTATTCATCTTGATAGAGGAGATGCCTAGAACATCCCTCTTTGTTGGCAGCCAACTAAAGTAAATATAAAGGACGTTTTGTTGTTAATATACCAACCTCAGAGCAATTCAAATTAATTGAGACCTTTGATGAAGACACTACAAGAGGTAGCATTTGCATGACAAAACAATAAAAGTTCATCTACAAATGAGAAGTTTAAAAGTTTAACTTTTGAACATTTCAGATGATATTTGATGTTGGTGTTTTTGAGATTGATTTTTGAGTAGAAGGGTACGCCTCCATTCATAGTACAAAAAGGTAAGTGGAAAGTGGGTCTTCTTGTCTATGAGTCTTGGAACCTCTGAAAGGATGAGCAGGGACACTATTGACTAACATATGAAGTAGTAAATATGCAATATTCAATCTAATTGACAAATTTAGAGGGGAATCCTACGACCGTAATTATTGCAACCAAGAAATCCCATTCAAGCGTGTCAAAGGCTTCTAAAATCAATCTTGAACATACTTATATTACTTCCATTGCAACATGATATAAGTCTATAGTCATTCATAGAGGAAGGATTAGGAACTTTAGGAATGTATTCATTTAATTAACAATTTTCCTTTGCTAAAGAATCTAAGATGGCTGTTGAGATATCATCACCTACGATGTTCCAAGCTTTTGCAAAGAAGAAATCATTTTTTCCATTGGGTTTGAGGGTCATATTAAAATTGAGCTTAAAAATGGTTTCTTTGACATCCTATGAGGAGAAGGTTTTACACGTAACTGTTGGGAAATATCCACTTGGATATCTCTTAGATATTTTTGACTCCTAAAAGTTAGCAAATCAGATCAGTTAGGATATTATGTACAGATATTAGTTTTGTAGAATAGCCCTCTTTATTTCTATATATACTTGTACCTATGTATTGACCTAGAAAGTAATTGAGAATAATATACATGTATTCAGAATTTCTGCATTAACTCTTGCAAATAATTAGGCCAACTAGGTGGCAAAAGGCTTATATTTTCAACAATGATGAAGGAAGATCTTCCAAAGCCTAAGATTGTCTTAAAGTGATCGAGAGCAAGACCCTCCAAGTCCTCTTAAGAAGTCATCATATTTCCCTATTTATCAATAGGAGTATAGGTCTTTCTTAGAGACTAAGATCTGATTCTGATATGGTTCAATATCTTTAGGAGATATGCTTCAGCATCTTAGGGATAACAAAATGTATCTTTAGGAATTATGATTTGATTTTATTACGATTATAATTGTAACTTACCTATATCTAGTATATAAAAGGAGGGAGAGCTGTTGTTTTCTGCAAGCTCTTCTTAATTCACAGCATGGTACCAAAGTAGGTTTTCTAATCTTGCCTCTAGTTCCTTTTTCTCACAACTGAATACCCAAACCTTTCTCAAAAAAATTAACTCACCTTAACAATCTAACTCCATAAACACCTCAAGCAGCCATCGACGATGAAGACAAAGGAAGAGGCAACACCGACGAGTGTCCTACTTGCCACTGCCGCTCTTCAACTGATATGTTGATGCTTCGTTGATCTTGCTGCAATGGATTGAGTTGCACCAACTCCAAAAACCTATTGGTGATGTGTTTTTAATAGCTTCTAATTGCTGAAAATTTGGTTTGTGTGTTTAACTATAATGAGTGATGTGTTTTTTTGCCTTTAATTGTTGGAAATTGGGTTTTTAACCATTGTCATTGATTCCGTCGTAATCGTAGTCCCTTTTTCATTGTTGCACAAGTTGTTGATATTTGAAGTTCGTCTTCTTGTTAACATCTTTCTGTATCGGTTGCATCATGAGGGACTTCAAAATTGAAAGTATTGATGGACAACTGCCCATCATGGTTCAACAAATTACAAATTGAAAATTGAATGGAACGAATTATGTTTCTTGGGAGAAGGCGTCATTGTATATCTCAAGGGTCTAGATAGGTATGAGCATCTCACAGATTCAGCTCTTGATATTAAGTCACTAGGGTATAAGAGGTGGGAACAACATGACAATCAAATAATGGTAAGCCTTTGTAATGCCATGGGGCTAAATATTGCTAACGTGTGTCAACATGTAAACTCAGCAATGGAGTTATGGGAGTATGTAAGACTTATTTTCCAGTAATGTTACTCGTATATATGATTTATTTGTGGAATTGTTTAAGTGTGAGTAGGGAGAGAAGAATCACACCGAGTATTTTTCGGAATAATGAATCTATTTGTAGGACATTTAACAGTCTAGCCGATAACAACAAATAAGGATCAATTTCTCAAGGAAAGAGGAGTTATTTGTGCTAAGATTCTTGGTTGGCTTAGGACTATAATATGAACCAATTCGGGCTAAACTTCCATCACTTGTTGAGATATATTCACGCATATCTTGATCCTTAAAGGGGCCAAGAAAGTGGTGACAAGTCTGCTCTAGTTGTTCACAATAGTGGAAGAGGTAATGGAGGTTTAAGTAACCGAGTTGGTCATGGAGGAAGGAGCAGAGGAGGCCAAAGGAAATGTGGTCATTGTGGCAGGGATGGGCATCTTCAAAACTATTGTTGGGACTTATGCCCAAAGTTGGGCCAAAAGCCTACTCAGTCTGCAAATATGTGTAGGCTTCTAGTAGTTTTGCCTTAACAAGTGAAAACGAGTTGGTATTTGAAGAAGAATATGCAACTTTTCTCTAGTATCAAGCGACTAAGCGAGCATCACACTAATTGCATCGTTTGCTCACCTAAGTAATCACACAACTTGTATATCGTCCTTTGTTAAATGTTGGATTATAGATTCAGGAGCCAACGTTGGGTTATAGATTTAGGAGCCATTGACTATATTGCAGGTAACCCAAAATATTTTGATCAAATTACCCTTGTACTAGACTCTCACCAACTTAGTGTTGCCAATGGTTCGACTACTAATATAAGTGGAGTTGACACTGCATTTTCCTGTCCTTCAATGACATTACTAGTAACACTATATATTCCAAAATTTTTGTTCAACTTAATGTCTGTTAGTAAACTAACCAAATCATTGAATTGGTTTGTTCCTTTTTTCTGTCATTTTGTTCTTATCTAGGATTTGAAGACAAAGAAGATGATTGGAGGAGGGCGTGAATTTGGAGGCCTCTACTATTTTGACAATTGTTCAGCCTCCTCCTCTGCTGTTTCATCACCTCTCCAAATCCATAATCGCCTTGCTCATCCATCCATCCAAAAATTAAAAAAAATTGATTCCTAATTTGAATTCAAATCTTCATCTAGATTGTGAGTCTTGTCAACTTGGGAAACATTATTGTGTTGCTTTTCCATCCAGAGGTAATAATAAAGCTGAAAACTCTTTTGTGTTAGTTCATTATGATGTTTGGAGTACATCTCGTGAGGCCTCGAAACTTGTTTTTCGTTACTTTGTTGTTTTTGTTGATGATTGGTCTAGAATGACTTGGTTATATCTAATGAAAGAACATTTCGAATTGTTTCCTATTTTTCAATCCTTTTGCTCTGAAATGAAAACTCAATTTGGTGGTTCTATTCGTATCCTCAGAAATAATGAGAAAAAGCAATTTTCTGAATCCTTTCAATCTTGCATAAAAAATTGTGGTATGATTTACCAATCTTCTTGTTCTCACACACTATAACAAAATGGTGTTGTTGAAAGAAAAATCGGGCATGTCATAGAAGTTGCTCGAACCTTACTAATTGAGATGAAGGTTCCCAAGGAGTTTTGGAGTGATGCTGTCCTTATTGCTTGCTATCTTATTAATAAAATGCCATCCACTACTCTCAAAGGTTAGATTCCTTGTATCCTTATGTTTTCTAATACCCCTTTGTTTCCTCTTCAGCCTTGTATCTTTGGACGTGTCTGTTTTGTCCACTAACTCCAGCCAGGAGTTGACAAATTATCTCCACGAGCCATCAAATGTATCTTCCTCAGTTACTCGAGGTCACTAAAAGGTTATCTTTGAAGCATACACAAGGGTAACTAGCATCAAAACGTTTGAGTGAGTACAATACTTAGGTGCATAAATTGATTTGAGCAGGAAAGCAATGAAGCATTCTTATCAAGTTTTTTGAATGAACTTCTTATTAGATATAGTAGGCAGCTTCCATGGTTAGTGACCTACAATTCCTGTCCTCATCAAGTTTTCTGATCTTGATTGAATTTGCTAATTGTTGATCAAGCATAGCTCAATCTCTTTAAGTTGTTACCTCATCTTGTAGACTGGTTTTTCGATAGCATTGGTGAGGTAGTTGAGGGCTTTAGTGCCTTAGTACTCTAGAAGGTAACCTATGAAAGTTTACCCAAATTGAGATCGTCTTGTAGACAGGTCTTCGGATAGCATTGGTGAGGTAGTTGAAGCCTTTAGTGTTTTGGTACTCTAGAAGGGTAACCTATGAAAGTTTACCCAAATTGAGACTATCTTTTGGTCTTCTTCCCAAGTTAAATCCCCTGGTGCCTCAAGAAAAAGAGGCTTCCGTCTAATGTTTCAAGGCCTCATTTTTAAGATTTTATTAATTGCAACTTTATTGTTCACCTTGAAGAGAAGGAGTTTTGAATCATTTATGAACACTTTTCCAGACCATGTTTTCCCTGGTTTGATAATGCCCATTCGCTATTGAGGGAAGGCAGGCCTTTTGTCCAAAAAGGATCCTACTTAAGTTTATTTCTGTTTAGATGCTCTCAACTTCAGAGTTTCAACTGGAGTTGTGACTATAACCTCCCTGTTTGAGAAAGAGGGTTTGACATATCTAAAGCTTGGCATAAGGATTTTCATCATCCTCAACCTGAGACCAAGTGGTTTTCTCCGGTGCTTTTGACAACTTAGAGACCTTTTGAGGCGAGCCAAAGCCATGGAGAGCCAAAAGTAGTAAGAAACCAGAAATGATCAAGGGCAGTGAATTACCGAAAGAGGATAGTTTGGAGAAGAGAGAAAAACAAGAAGAGAGAGAGAGAGGGGGGTGGGGGAACAATATGCTATTTCTCAAAAAGATTTAGATCACGTCATATTACTTTTAAAGAATGAGCTTTTATGTTTCTAAAGTTTTCATTTTTTTCTATATTATCCATGTATCTGCTGATGGATGCCTGGTACATATTTTGCGTGTTGTCTGACAATTGTTTCACATTCTTTGCAGGAAATTGTGTCATTGCCAGCTGATGCAAACAATTCAAACAGAAGCCAAAATGTGCTGCAAGATCAGTTTCCTCTGTCTGATCTTTTAGATTTAGAAATTAGATGGCCATCAGTGACGGATAGATCTGAGATCAGAGTTTTAGACAAGACATCAGATCAAAAGTTGGCTACTTTAAATTTGGCTGGAGTTGATCTTGATAACTTCTTTATTGATGCTGAGGGAGATATCACATCCTTATCGTCTGAAGATCAGTTCAAAGTGACCAAGCATAGTGAAGCTGCAGAGAATGATGCCTTTAAAGTTAACGACAACCTAAGCTTGTTTCAGAATGCTATGCCTTCAAAGATTGTTTCAAGGTCTAAAGATGAGGTAATTGGCGACTCTTTTTCTGGTTGGGAGGCTGAGTTTCAATCTGCTAGTTCTGGAAGTCAACATCAGGAAACCAAGCTGAGTGATCCTTTTGTGGGCGCTTCATCAATTACTCTTTCATCCCACATTGACTCTGTTTTTGGATCAGGAAAAGATGCGAATGACTGCATAACTATACAGGATAAAACTTCTGCAATAAAAACAGATGACTATTTTGATTCTAGCTCATGGAATGATTCTAATGCTTGGAAAGCTGACCAGTCGAAAGTTGCCATGGATGATAAACAGAGGGGAATGGAGGGTGGTAGAGATGATTCTATGAATGTTGAGTGGATTCATGATAATCAATGGCAGACAACTAGCATCAGCAAGGTGGCTGGTATTACAATCACTGATGATGATGATGGTCTTCTTGATGCTTGGAATGATTTCACGTACTCAACTGGTGCACATATTCCCTCTAATTCTTCAAAGAAAGCTGATGTTCAAAAAGTACCTTCAGCTGAACCTGCATCAGCATCTGATAATAAAACCATCAATGAAAAGGGTGACTCTTTTGATGCTTGGAAAGAATTTAAAAGTTCAGCCGGTGTACAAAGGCTGTCAAATAATACTGTTAAAGAAGGTAGGACTGGCATGATACCCTCTGTTGAGTACACATCACGTACCAAATGTGTTTGGCAGAACTAAAAATTTTCTTGTGACTTGTCAGAGCCAGATTTCTTCTCAGCGATGTTCAACAATCAAAATGATGCAGCCAGGTTGAACAATATGCAGCTCCAAACTTCTGTTTTGGACAGGTATGTACAGAGCTATGCTTTCATCCACTACTCTAAAAAGGTGACATACCTGTCTTGGCATTGTCACTTTAAGATACTTTCTTAACTGCATTGCGTTGACAAAGGAATATTTCCATTGCTCCTTAGCTTTTAGATTAAAGAAACTAAATGTTGCATTTTTGTTGTATCACATTACTGCTTGTGAACATGAGACGGGAAAGACTGTTTGAGTGAAGAAACAAAATTTTCTTTGCGTACTCTTCATGGATCTTGACTTCATATACCTTTTATGTAATTCTAAATTAGCTTCTATTCCAATAGCTGCCTCCAACCTTCTGAGAGTTGAAACTGAGTGTTCACTTGGTGTTGGATGCAAGATATCATCCATTTTCGAACTTCCAAATTTAAAGGTTACACTTACAATCATAGATTTACAAAAAGTTCATGGATTTGCTAATTAGATGTCTAGGGAATATGATTTCTTTTAATTGATGTAATTGCATCTACTTCACATGATCTTGATTCCATTTGTTAAGAACCTTTAGTATTAAGATCTTCAAGAGTTTGCCATAATCCGCATTCTGTAAAGGCTGCAAAATACATGCGTACATAATTATATGTTCTTTTGCGTGTTTTAGTATGGCTGGCGTTAAAGCAGGAGATAGAGGTACTGCTGACTTTGAAAAGGATAACGACTTTTCTAGTAGACAAACAATTTCAAAGGATGATGAAGTAAATATGTTGATGTCCCAGATGCATGACCTATCATTTATGCTTGAAAACAATCTTTCAGTACCAAAAAAGGAAAAGAACCATGGCGACCATTCATAGGTTTGTGTGTAATTTCGCTTTAATCTTCGCTGTTTGTTATTTGTATAATATTTTTCTCAAAGGATGGCTACTGTGTTCCTTTCCAATCGTTAGTAAATTCCTTAGTGGTTTGCTTATTTGGTTTTATACAGATGCCAAGCAGTCATTGAGCTTAGCTCAATTGATTTGCCCTACTCCAACGACTATGGTTTCTGCAGTTTTGAGTCCTCTCCTTGTAATTGGAAATTGAATATGCCAAGTAGACAATTTGCAGCGCAGCTTATCATGTTGTGACCGAAGCACTGTTGTTGATATGGTTATTAGTAGTTTATGTTTAATGTCTTGAGAGATAGCAATATTAAAGTTAAGTAATGCGGTAACTTGAACTAAGAGAGACTTTATTGAAACTATCAAACAAAATAAAATATCAATTATTCATTAAATACAAGATGGAATAATTAAATCAATTCATGAGCTTCAAATAAATTCAGTTGAAGAGGGAATCTTTAGGATTTGGTCTCGACATTAACAAATTAGTTCAAGCGCAAACTGAAAGGAAGAGACAGGAAATTAGTTAGGATGTCACCTATAACTGAAAGGGAGAGATAGGAAATTAGTTAGGATGTTCCATATGGTAAGGTGAATGGTGAATTTAGAGCGTGATTAATCATTGAGAGTTTTCATTTAGAACGGCATGGTTCGCAAATAACTTCAACAAAATAGTACGTGAAGGTCATTCTTGAATAATCTAATCCTAGTCATACAAAAACACGAAACGAGGAGGAAAAAGAGGTTAGTCATTGACTATAGAGTTTAAAAAGCATATCATGCATAACTTTCGTTTATTAAGAAGATTTAAGATTTTGATTTTAAAAAAAAAATTTGTTGATACTTATTAAGTTTTTTCAAATGAAAGTAGAGTGTCTTGGTCTTCTGAAAAAATTGTGTCTTGGTCTTCTGAAAAAATTGCACAAATGAAAATTAAGAACATTGCATTTTTTAAAAAAAGTTATTTTCTCCGTGAGCGGGTAGCCTAAAATTTTTAATGATTAGCTAAATCTTACGCACAAAGTGAAGTTTTTTTTATGGCGTTGAACATCGATTAAGGTTTGTCTAACCATTTTACAAACAGGTGTGCTTTTGGTTAGCCCAAGAGTTTTCAATGGCTAGCCAAACGTAGTTTTAAAAGTTGTAGAATCTAGAATGAATGGTAAGTTTTAATATCGGGTATTCAGTTAGGGATTGGAGGAATTAATATTCCAACCAAATGGACATATGTAAGCCGATGGGTATGCATTGGCTAGCCTATTGTGCGTAGAGGCTAGTTATTGTGATGTCTAGTTTGTGTGTCTAACGAATATTTAAATGCTAGTTCGCTGTAAATACTTGGTTTTGTTGGTTATGGAATATCTTATGACATTTTATTGATATAAAAGCATATTTGAGAGTTTTTCTAAGCATTCACAGCACTTGAATATTCATTGTGAATTGAGATTTGAATTCTAAAGCATTAAAGTGAGCAAAATAATCTTGATCGGAGGCTTGTTCTTATGAAAGAAGATTTGTGAAACGACTACTTTTTTATCTGGAGTAAAGAAAAAGTTTATAGAAAGGTTTCTCTTAATTTAATAAAAATAAGATCATAGTGAAATTATAATTGAGACTTACGGAGTAAATGTAGGCAGGATTTGTTAGGCAATTATAAGAATTAGTTTCCAATGTCTATTTCCTACTCCTCTTACTTTTTATGTTTATGTGATTGTTATATTCTAATTATGATGACAATAATTTCATCATTTACAGCAATGTTTTCATCAAATGAATTGTATTCATTATGCAAGTTGGCTAGACACCAATATCGTATGACTATTGGCTCTCAGAGTCATAGAATATTTCGGAATTATAAAATCGTTATCCTTAGTTTAACAATATCACATATTGTTTGTTATATTATCTGCTTAAGTTTTTAATTACAAATTAGTTGAGAACAGATATCAATCGATGTATATGTAACATACATATGCTTATTTAGTAATTTGTTGTGTTTCCATCTAAAATTACTTTGATTTGATGTTGCGATTCGTTTTATTTGATGTTTAAGGTAATATTTTGGAGATATGTTACATCATAATTGATTTTTGCTAAGGATTCAATAGTTTTACATTTGAAAACTTAAAGAAAATTCATCTTTGGTTGAACATGGTCTCAAATATAGAAACGTTGTAGCTCATATCCCTAGTAAGACTGTTGGACCCTATTTTCAGAGCCCAACATCTGACTTGGGATCGTGAAGCTTGAGCGTGGAGGAGGGGTTAGACTTTGAAAATTTGAAAGAAAAATCATTCGGAAGCAAAGGTGGGCTTCACCGCGGCGTAATGAATCTTCGCCATGGTGGACTTATGCGGATCGATTTTGCCGCGGCAAAAAGTATAATCTTCGCTGCGGCGAAGTCACCACTTGAATTACGTCGCGGCGAACTCTTGGCTTCGCCGAGGTGAAAATTCCTTGCAGCAGAATTCAAACCTAAGCTACCTATCTTACTAGAATGCAACTTAAAATCTTTCAATCACATTCATCATTTCAACCCAAAAACAAAATGGATAAGAATGTAACTATAACCAATTTC
>JANIIA010046033.1:0-11591 GCA_027478495.1 Erythroxylum alaternifolium
ACGCTGGGCCTCCAAAGGGGGTAGAATGTTAGATTCCTATATCGATTAGAGGGGGGAACAAAGTAGACCTTATAAGGCTATGGAAACCTTTCCTTCATAGACGCGTTTTCCCAAGCGTGGGAAAAGCAAAACCGTGAGGGCTTGGCTGGGCCAAAGCCCAAAGCGGACAGTATCTGTGAGCGGGTGGTTTGGGCTGTTACAAATGGTATCAGAGCTAGTACCTGGATCGGTATGTCAGCAAGGACGCTGGGCCTCCAAGGGGGTGGAATGTTAGATTCCTATATCGATTGGAGAAGGGAACGAAGTAGGCCTTATAAGGCTATGGAAACCTCTCCCTTAAAGACGCATTTTTCCAAGGGTGGGAAGAGCAAAACTGTGAGGGCTTAAACTGGGACAAGGCCCAAAGTGGAAAATATCTGTGAGTAGGTGGTCTGGGCTGTTACAAATGGTATTAGAGCCAATACCCTGATCAGTATGTCAGTAAGGATGCTGGGCCTCCAAGGGGATAGATCCAGGCCTGTGTGCTAGCAAGGACGTTGGGCCTCTAAGGGGAGTGGATCTATGCCTGTGGGCAAGCGAGGACGTTGGGCCTCCAAAGGGGGAGGAATGTTAGATTCCCATATCGATTAGAAAGGGGAATGAAATAAGCCTTATAAGGCTATGGAAACGTCTCCCTCATAGACGTGTTTTTCCAAGGGTGAGAAGAGAAAAACTATGAGGGCTTGGCTGGGCCAAGGCCCAAAGCGGACAATATCTGTGAACGGGTAGTTTGGGCTGTTACAAATGGTATCAGAGCCAGTACCTGAATCGGTATGTCAGCAAGGACGCTAGGCCTCCAAGGGGGTGGAATGTTAGATTCCCATATCGATTGTAGAGGGGAACGAAGTAGGCCTTATAAGGCTATGAAAACCTCTCTCTTAAAGACGTGTTTTCCCAAGGGTGGGAAGAGCAAAACTGTGAGGGCTTAGCTAGGCCAAGGCCTAAAGCGGACAATATCTGTGAGTGGATGGTCCGGGCTGTTATATTTGTAGTGATAACTACGAAGCATAAGTAGATATATACATCTTAGGATGACTTTAATACCACTTCTTGGAATTATTACATAGATGGAAAAAGATTGCAGCTTAATTAAGATTAAAAGAAATATAACAAACAGAATATTAATGTTAGAGTGGAGGTTTGTAATATGATACTAAAAGATAGAGAATTTTGGTCTCAATGTTAATTTGTTATCTAAGTTTGTGAGCCTTTAGTTAGGGTGCTTCGCTTGGCTAATAGTGAAGAAAAGCCAATAATAGGTTATATTTTTGATGCATTAGAGAAAGCGACGGAAGCAATCAAGTCCAATCTGAAACATAGGCCTTCTTTGTACACACCATATCTTTCAATCATTAATGAGAGAAGGCAAAGAATATTTTCTTCTCCATTGTTTGCAACTGGGCATTTTTGAATCCTACTGCTTATTTTAGACTGGATCATAGCAAGAAATCTGAAGTTAATAGAGGAATGCCTTTAACTATTACAACAATTGTTAACATCGACGGGATGCAAGATCTATTAAGCTCATAAATAGAGCTTTATAAGTTGTTTTATGAGGATTTTGGAATGTCGATTGCTATTCGACAAAAAGGAAAACTTTCTCCAAGTATCAGTTACTTCCTTTTTATTATTTATTGAAAATTAATTATCACTTTTGTTTTATTTATAATGCCACCTTTGTTATCTTACAACCTATAGTTTCTTGGTAGGATCAATTTAGAAATGGTGTTCCAGAATTGAAAAGGTTTGCAATTCAGATTTTAAGTCAATGTGTGACTGCAATAGGCTGTGAACAAAACTGGAGTATATTTGAATTTATCCACTCCAAACAAAGGAATAGATTAGAGCGTAAGAGGTTCAATGTGTAACATCCCGTTCCCATATTAAGGGTTATAGCCCAGGAATACCATACATGAGAGATAACAATAAGGGATTAGAAAATTGCATTTCATACTTAAGCATAAAATAGCATCAGGTACGTGACATTGATTATTGCACACAGTACAAAAATTTGTTCATACACTCAATTGACATTTCCAGGTATAAATGATTGATTTAATGTGATTATGATGTCGATAATGAATATAAAAATTGAGTTGGTGTGTTTTATTAGTAATGTAGAATTTTTGGTGAAATTTAAGAATTTTGTGGAATTTTGGGAAATTTTGGACTAGGAAAAATGCCAAGTAATGAAACAATTGATGAATAGTGGAAGAAATAAATGTCAATTGGTAATAGAAATTTTATGAATGACATTGGAATTTAATGACATATGTCATTCAAAATTGGGAGTCAATTGGATTAGAAATTGGATTACAAATAGACTAGTTATTAAAGGGCCAAGGAGGGACCATGGAAAAAGTGACATGTGGCAAGGGACAAGTGTCACTTGCCACACCACTTGTTTTAATATACGAAATCCATTAAGTGAAAGACCCATATTGTGGTCTTTCACTTGTCTTTTGCGAGACATGCTTCATTTCTCCATCTTCTTCTTTTTCTTCATCTTATTCATGTACTCTCTCTTTTTTTTACTCACAGCACCTCACTCTCACCTTCATCATGTTGACTTTTGTCCAACTTTTACACTTTGCTTCTTCAAGATTTATTGTCTTCTCCATCTTGTTATTCAAAGACCCAACTTATTCCACCTGAAAAGAGTGATGATCGTATATGTTGGAGGAGCTAGGGTTTTATGGTGATTGAAGAAGCTTTGGGTTAATCAAGTATGTTGGGTTTTAATCTTTGTGGGCAATGTTACATAAAGCATTTTGATGTGTAATTTGAGAATAATGATCATGATAGTATAATTAAATGTGTTGGGCGTGAATGAGGAAAAATCTGGGTATATTCATGTCTTACCTTGATGTGTATGATAATTAATAATTCATAAATTGATGTAGAGATGATTTAGAGTTCGAATGAGTCCTAAAATGGTGTGTAATTGAAGAAGAAATGATTTGGATATAAGTTAGAAGTGATATACTAAGCTAAAGAGAGGAATTAGGAAGAAATTCTTAATGAAGTGTGCTGGATATGTGTTAGATGTAGTGTTTCTTCTAAACATCAATCGGTTGTTTGAACATATCTTGATCTACAAATATCCAAATAGGATCATTGTTGATTTGTATTACACTAGAGAAAAATGGCTACAATTTTTATGAAGAAATCGAGTTTGAATTATGTCTCTTAGAGTTCTGAAAATTGTCTTGAAGGGGAGTTTTAGATTTTGTCTTTATTTCTAAACAGTATGGAGTAAATTGTGTATGACTTTCAGAATGCTAAGCCAAATTGTATGAAATTAGGTTATTTAGAATCTTAAAACATAGATGAACAATTGTTTGGAAGAAGACTTTGCCAAAAAACCTCATTTTCTAGGTGTAAAATGGAAGTGAATTTCAGGAAAAAAATAGAAGACAAAAGAAAGGGTGCATCGGTCAGAAGTAGGTTGCGATCGCGATGCATCGATCGCAACTCTGCATAGGCGACTGCGGAATTCGAGATCGCGACATCACTGGTGCCCGACGGTGATGCGTGGGAGATGCCTTCCAAACATATGTTGGTTTTTTGATGATATCTTGAGCTGTAGATGCCCAAATGAGGTGATTCTTGATTAAAAATTAAACTAGAGACATAATTCTACAACTTTTTTAAAGTAGTTTAAATTTAATTCTATCTCTAAGACTTTCAAATTTTGGTGCAAAATTGAGTCTTGATTGAGGTTGGAGTACTACCTGAGATAGAAATTATATCTTAATGTTTTCATAAAAACTGAATGGATATAGTCTAAATTAGATAAAAATATCTTCATAAAAGTTGTAGTCCATTCTCCTATCTTTCAATTGGTACTAAGTTTGTAATTTTTAGATATCTTAGTTGAAAGTTATGAGTTGTACAATTTAAGGGTATGATCATGAACTAGCCAAAAGTTTAATTATACACAGTCTGTGGTATTTTGAGCATAACTCATAGGATACTGAACCCAATTGAATGATCTTAGTGTCATTAGAAACTTAAGAGATAGGAGAACAATTTTCTAGAAGAAAGTATCCTTGAATTACTTCATTTTCATTATTAGATTGATCATGGAAAGTTGACCCAAAAGTGTGTCTTAGGAAAAATCTAAATTGAAGAAATGAGATATGAATTTTGATTTTTATGGTATTATTGATGTATAAACCATAAGTATAAATGATACTTATGTGAGTTTGGAAATATGTTTGATTATGTAATGAGAATAATGGAAAGATACCCAGGATTGTCAGGAACATGCATTGTATATATTTCATATACATACATGTGCATAAATGAGTACTTATAATTGTATATATTTCATATACATATATGTGCATAAATGAATACTTATAATTGTGCTAAAGTGTGATATGTGTGTATTGTTTGTTATAGAGGAACAATTGGAATGTCAACTTCCCGACGTTATCGGAACTTAGAGGCAATAGCTTCAAAAGCAATCTGTCAGTAACCTAGACGGTCTCACTCAATTATTGTTGTGTTAAATTATGTTTTGACTTATCCTATGAATGTGTGATGTTGTGTACTGAATTCCGGACATGAAGGTCCGATGAAAACGAAGTGTGGATGAGATATTAAAGTGCTACTTTTATGTGAATGGGAAGAACTAATTGTTTCTTGAATTGATTGATTGGTTATGAGATGCATTCCATATATAAATGCATGATCAGATAATGAGATTTGTGACCGAGTAGCCACTGAAAACGAGCTCAAAGCTCTGAATGTGATTAGGAGCCAAAGGTTCACTATGTAAAATGAGCCTTGTATCCCCAACGGATAAGGGACAATATAAATAAGCCCAGTATCCACAATGGATATGGGACAGTTTAGGTACTCGGTCACAATAACGTAATAATTGGAAAAAAGTCACATGTGCATTTCATATACATTTTTATTAAGTATGTTTGATTGATTGAAATGCAATTGTCTTACTCTTAAATGAAAATGTGATATGTGATATTATATGATAAAAATGCAATGATGTGAATTATCTGCTATGTGAAATGATATGTTGCATGAATTGAGTGAACCATCGATGATGGCTACCTCATATGAGTTTGTAAAACTCACCCAAAATTTGCACGTTGACATTTCAAGACCGAGAGAGGATTCTAGCTACTGAAAGACCATATAAGAAGCTTAATTCTTGTACTTTTGTGAAGAAGATATGGCTCAAAGGTCGGTCAACTGGATTGAAGGATTTAGTTATATCTTTTGTATTTCCTCCTTTATGTAGTATATTTTTTATTATGATATGATGATGTACATGTACAGATTTTTGAAAGCTATAATGTATGTACATTCAGATTTATGAAATGAAAAGAGCAAATTTGTTTTTAAAATTTGGTGACTTTCTTGTATAATAGTAGATGCCATGATTAAATGGGATAAATTTCAATGTTATAAAGTGAAAATGTGATAGTTAACACACGATTGTTATAGGATATGTACTAGAATGTCATAAGGGTGTTTCGGTATGGACCTTATAGCAGTGGAGGTGTTACAAACTTAGACAAAATGTATTTAAATATTGTAAATTCATCGGTACACTCAAATACCATTCATGATTAAGACATTCCACAACTTTACATATCATTTCATTTCTCCACCACTAAGATTCAAATGCATAATCATGAATCAAAGGAATTTTTAAATCTATCATATAGGTAAAGGTTAAAGTTAGATGTATTTGGGTAATGTAGCATAAAAGTCATCAAAGTTTGTGAAGCAAAAGTGACACTCAATGCAACATCAAGCACAAAAGCTAACATTGATTCAAAACTGGATACCATTAGCTATGATGAATGCAACAACTATGTTTTACAACTCAAATTCAAGCTCTCACATTATAAACTATATGAAGTATAATCAATTACAAGGGATCACTTAAAAAAATTGATGATAACAATACATTTAAGCTATAAGGAGTGATTCTTCATAGCAACATCTACCTCATATGCATTATACTCAAGTTACTTATTCCTTACAACTTTAAGAGGAGAAACTAACAATGAATAATTTTTCAAAACAAATGTATTTCCTCCCTAATACTTTTATTTAGGCATTTTTTCTTTTCTTTTCATTTTCTTTTTCTATTTTTATATATAAAAATTAAAAGAAGTTATATCAACATTGATAAGAGATAAAATGATATTCCAATAATTATAACCGACCAATATATATGCATACCCTTACACTTACAAAAATTAAAAGAAGCTACATTAATATTTGGAATTCATTAATAAGAGATAAAATGATATTCCAACAAATATAACTAACCCATATATATGCATACTCCCATATTTATAGTTTTGTGCATCCATAATCATCAACAATCATAAATGCTTCACTAACTTTAAGGCTTAGGTAGGACATTTGGTTAGGATATAGTTTGTAAAAATAAAGAATGCCTATATCATTTCCATGTTAATGCATGTGATAAAAATGTAGTTTTGGATAGAAAATCAAAGCAAAGTTAAGATGTACATGTTATGAAGGTCACATATAAACAAAAGACAATGAGACTAATATGGATGTGTCCATCTATAAAGGCTCAAAATCTCACTAGTTTGTTCTACTACTAGTCACTACTCCTCTAAAGATAATGCATATTAACCAATCATAAGAGTAAAAGTACTTGCTCAAGTTGCTATGGATTCTTCTATAGAAAAAGAGAATTTGTTTGTTTGTTTTTTTTATTCTCTCTCTTTTTTGTTTGAAAACTTAAAAACACGTAAGAACAAACAAACTTAAAAACAAACATGTATATAAGAAACAAATGTTAAATTTTGAAGGAAAAGGAATAAACTTCCCTTAGGTTGCCTCCCAAGCAGTGCCTTTGTTTATTGTTATTGGCTAGACTCCTTTTTTGCCTCATCACCTAACGAAATTATGATCTTCAGGTGTCACATGTGCTTTCTCCACTTGAGATTCTTAAGGATAGGGCCTCAGTTGATGATCATTCATATGCATTAGCTTCCCTGTCTTCAAATTCTCAATCCCTACTGAGTCTATACAATCTTGGAATATCTCTTCACCCTTCTCCTCCTTATCCAATTTCTGCATAAAGTTGAAGGGTTAGTCTTAACAATAATTATGGGCTTAGTACTCACCTTTGAGTTAAATGATGTATCCTTTTCTCCTTTGAGCTCCTTTTCCACTTCTTCTACACTAACAATCCCTTGACAAGTCTTCTCAAGATTCTCAAGCTCCTTTCCACTCTATAAGGTCTCTACGTTAACGTCCCTTGGGTATACCTTGAGTTCAGATGGTTGTGTCTCTTCACTTTGTGATGCTAGGCGGTTGATAGCTTCAGCCATTTGACTCATCTAGCTTACCAAGTTTTAGATTCTAGAACTTATATCCTACTATAATTACATCACTTCTAACTAAAATTGCAAAGTATTTGATATACAAACATTAACTAATTCTTCCAGAGATGAACCTAAATTTTTATTGCCTGTTATGCTAGACCTTCTATTTTGCGAAAATTTCCTTACATCCTGCTAGAATTGTAAAGTATTAATGGCAAAAACATCAATTAATTTTTCCAAGGATGTACCTGAGTTGTAATAAGAAGCTTCTGATCTATACGGAGATTGCTGTGTGTCTAGTAAACTATCAAAGAAGTAATTTTACTCGTTATTCCATCCATAACTAAATTTTGTATGATCATTCCAAGCTTGGATATAGGATTAGGAATATAAGCTATGAGAAAATTTTCTATCAAGAGCATTAATAGTATCCACTAGTGAGATACTCCCTTTCATGTGTCCATTTTACACACAGCACTAAACAAAAAGTGAAGAGATCAAGAAATAAGTGTAAAAACTAATTATGAACAAATACTTAGCAGTCCCAATTATTACTAAAGGTTTATCCTTCAAGGAATGTAAGCTGATAAATGATTAATTGACTATATTTATATACCCATATTTAGTGTGTTTTGCTTGTTATTTAATAGTTTTATGGTTTTTTGGTACTTATTTTGCTTTAAGTACGTTTATAGGTGATAATTGACTTCATCGACTAAAAGGAGAAGAATTTGGGGCATAAAATGAAAATTTGATGCAACTTTGGAGATACAAGGTCGTATATAGTGACGATATAAGTCACTATAAATGTATAGAGCTTCAAAGAAATTGTTCCCGCCTTTGTGGAGATACACACCCGTGTATATTGACATACGTAGGCATGTATATTGCCCGTGTAAGCTTTTACAACCATGTAAAGTCATAATTTAAAGGAAATTTTAAGATTATATAGCCATAAAAGTAATCGTGTATATTTTAGAAATCCCAGTTTTTTCTATAAACGGAATTTATAAAGGAAAAGCAAAGAAGAGCTTTTTAGAATTGTATTAGATACCAGAGAAGAAGCAGTTATGAAAAAAGGATAAAGAAAAACATAAAGATTACATGACAAGATCTGATAGTAAGCAACCTTCAATACAGATTGTAATAAGGTTTCATTAGAGACAAAAGGGGGATATATAATATGAATTACTTTATTTCTATTTTTTATTCTGAATATTTTTATTATATTTGTTTTCTATTTTTAAGAACTAAATTGTTTAGAGCCAAAGTGTGATGAACCCTTAGTTGGAATGACTAATATGATATAATCTTTTATTCAATGTAGTTTTGTTGATTAGTTTATTGCAATTCAATTATGCGTTTATATTTTTGAAATAGTATATCCAAAGTATTAGTTCAATATTTGATGTCATATACTTAAGATTAAGAAATACTTTTCATATGAATAGATCTAACATAGTTGGAAGCATTTGCATGCAAACCTAGAGATAGGTTGACATAAATCCTATAGAATAAGGTCAAATATAATAATGAAATACAAGAATCGAGTAATGCAATCTTAAGGTTTTTAAAGAGAAAGAGATTTAAGTTAATCAATCGAGGCTTAGTTGTTAATATTCTTATGAAAGATATTAATAAAATATAGGAATTTCAAAGTTCCAATAATCAATAATTTAATTTCATGATAAAGAGATAGTGTTTAAGATATCTTAGGGGAATTCATGACCCATGTATTACTTATTTGATATCAACTAATCGTAATATTTGCTTCATCCTAGTTCATTATTGTGTTTAACTTTAATTTAGTTTGCTTAATTTAATTTTAACTAAATTCATAACCTGATTCAGTGGTTAGATAATAGAAAAAGGGTATGACTAGTACTTACAGTCCTTTGTCGGATTAACCTGTACTTGCCAAACTACTACACCATTGATAGATTGCAACTCTTAAACTCAATGGTAAACAAAATTCAAATCTATTAGAGCTTCCACCTAGCTATATATTAAGAAATCATAAAGGTCATCATTAAAATTACAAGAAATCTCTTACAATCTGGCCAAGAAAATAACACATATAAAGGTAAAGTGAAGTGAAAATACTTATGTCCACCAAAGAGGGAATGGGACTAAGCATCATTCCAATTCGAGCAACAAAAAAAGTTAGTACTAAATAGAATTTGGAAGCAGGAAAACTAAGAACCGATAACTTCCCCCTTTTCTTCCCACTCTTTAGTATTAAGAATGTTGGTTTAAGAATAAGAATGAATGATTGCCCTTCTTTGACTGTTACTGCCCAACCTGAGAGCAAATGGCTAATGTGTTCCACTTATTGAATAAGGTATATGGTCAGTTCACACTAGTGTGTAAAGACAAAGAAAAGTATATCCTAAACTTAGAAGTAAATTTTAAGATTATACCTCCTTATGATAACTGGCATTAAGTGGGTTCACTTGACTTAATTTAGGAACTAAGGCGTCTTTGAATGAGTATACATGATCAAGGTAGGGTAGCAGTTATAATTAAGGATAAGAATAAGAGGTGTCCTTTTTATAACTCAAAAGGCTTCTTAACATTAAAGGATATGGATAACTAATATCCTTCTCCTATGAGAGAGGACAAACTAATGTGGGCCAGACACTAAAATAAAGTTTTCGCCAATAAATCTTGTATAAAAATGTGTGCACAATATCAACTGGAAGTTCCTTGATTCAAGCTGACTTAGAATGAATCAAATATTCTCAAAACCTCTATTATACTTTGGCTAGCAATAGAAGAAGATTGGTAATATATAATACTCTCAAGTCCATCATTTCAAATTCTCAATGCTCCATATGCAACATGAAAAATGAAAGCTTGGACTTTGCATCCTTCAAATGTAACTTCTATCAAATAATTTAAAGCAAGTTACTTGACCTTTACAATATTCATTGTGACAAAAGTAAATGGAGAGTAAAACTTGATTAGATGATCAAGAAACATAATTAGTGTAAGGGTGAAGTATAATATATGGATTGCATTTTGGATAAACTGTTGATGCAATTTTGACTTAAAGGAATAACAGAGCATTCAAGGGTAGTAAGTTGAAAGTTGTTGAATTTTGTTACAAAAACTTTAGGTGGTTAACGGAAGCCATTATTGCTAGGTGACTTAAAAATAGCAAAGTTAACATCTTTAGAACTCACCACACTCAGGATAATTTGCTAGAAGAAGTTTCAAGTCTAGGTTAATTTATTAAGCATAGTCTAAGCAGGATTTTTTTATATCATTGTTTTACTTATATCAGGTCTAGGAGCCTTATTATTATTATATCTATTGTATGTTATCTACTTATTTTATCCCTTGATAAGTATGAATTGCATCATGTTTAGGGCTTAGTTTGATATATATTTAATTATTAATTCAATCGTTTAGTATGTGTTTAGGTTAGAATTGTGTTAGGTAGTTAATTATTTATGTTTTAAGTGTTTTACAGGTTAGTACAAGTCTCAGAGTTGAATTATTATTTTTTGAAGTACCTTGATGTGTTTATTAGTGTTTCAGGGAACAGAGAAATTTTAGAGACTCTCGAGTTGAAACAACGGCCCACTATCATGGCCAGAAGCACCAAAGTTGGCCCACTGTCGTGGCCCATATGCTATGATCATGACAACAGGCTCATATGTGGCCCACAATGTTGGCCTGCAGGGCTATGATCGTGGCCTGCATTAGGTAGATGTGTAAACACTCAAAAACTTTAAGTTTTGAGGGATTTTTTAGACCTTTTGGACCCTAGACCTAGGGCTACTAAGAACATAAAAGGCATTTAGAGAATAAGACAAAGAGGCAGGAGCAGCTTTTGCATTATCCAGTTTTAGAGAAACCCCAGAGAAAATTATTGAGAGATACAGAAAGAGAAGAAGAAAGAGAGAAAAGGAGAAGAAGTCGATCTAATAATAAACTGAGAGGGTGAATCGAATAAAAAATAATTAAATTGGACTAACAAAAGTTAGGGGATTTAATAAAACAAGAATTAAATCAAATCGGTAAATTGTGAAAAGAGAGATCTTGCTTAGGTTTTCGATAGTTTATTAGACAACTTCAAATCTAATTACGGTTTTGGATAGGTTGTTAACTGAGAAATTTCAACTTCTATAATCTGATTAGGGTTTATAATTTAGGGTTAATGGTTATAACTTGAGAGAGAGTAATCAACCCTAGGATCGT
>JANIIA010046084.1:0-11589 GCA_027478495.1 Erythroxylum alaternifolium
CATGCCAATCCCACTTAGAATAGGATTGTAAGACTTAATTACAATTCAAACTCTAACTAATCAAATCTGATCCAAATCTGATCTAAAGGCATCTAATCAGATTTAAACACCACCAAAGCCTCCCTAACTAGAATTTTGGCCATACTAAGAAAATATAACCAAATAAACCAATACTTAAGTCTTGAAAATGATTCATGGCCCAAACATGCAATCTTCAATAATCTGTCCAAGAATGCACAGCCCAAACATGTAATCTTCTAAATTGGTTTAGTCTTCCGCAACCTTGGTACAATGGATCAAGATTGTATCTCCCTCTTCCAAGCCTAACTTGAATGGCTTATTCTTGCATGGTGAATACTTCAATTCGGCCCAATTGTCTAAATCTGCCCAACTTTTATGCACCGATCATTGCATGGCTTCCTTGATCTTTTTGGATCTTGATCTTGTGATTGGCCCACTAGGAACATATAATGGATCATCAGCAACAACTTGTCCACCTATGGTAGCATGCTTCCCACCTGAATCTCCATTTAATCCTTCATCCATGGCAGCAAGCTTTCCATTAAGAACATGTTGATCTTGGTATCCAATATATTGTACCAAGGAATTAGTTACATTAGTGTATAGTTTTGTGTATCCTATGACTGAGTGGTGCCAATATCACACTAAATACAAGCATGTCATATACACCTGGTAAGATGTACATGACATTATGTGAGCTCATATGCAGGTATCATAAGGTGGTCATAGGATTCTATATCCAATGTACAGTTACAATATGTACTTTATGCTATTAATTACATAGTTACAACTAAACATACATTACACTGTCATAACCAATATGTTTGTGTAATATATGTCTGGTTGTATATAGTTAAGTGTGTTGCCTTTATGAAGGTACCAATTATATCATTGGTGTTTAAATGATATAAGATAGGATTACGTAGACATATTGGTTATGATAAACACCAATGGTAATAATAACCTAATGAAATATACATATCATTGACTAACGATGCCATATCAAATATGTTACAGAGATTTACAATGCATGGATATGACTTGTGGTAGCCCTTCATATGATAATGAGTGGTATAATGAAAACCTGATGATACCATATGTATTGGGCATATGTATATAGATATGGTTAGTGACAAAAGGCACTCAACCATAAATGATCACTGTTTGTTTACTGGTGGATATGGGTAGTCACTCTTAGTACCATTACTATTAGAACATGGCTAGATATATACTCACCATATCCTTATTATCATACTCTTGAAAGGAGAGTGGGCCATACATACCTACACTATAAGGTAACCTACGTTACTAGCACGAGTAAGCACAATTATACTAATATTGCCGCATACCCCTGGTATATAAACAGATGCTAGGGGTATGCAATAATATTAGTATAATTATGTAATAGTAACCAATTTGCATGGGTAACTTGTGATATAATGCCAAGTTTTTTGGCTAAATACAAGTATGTCATTACATTGGTTTAAATACAAAGTTAGGATATAACCCATCAATTGGAATTGGAAATCCCCTTCCACTAAATACACTAAAATGAAATTGGAATGCATTATGCATATGGGTGTATTTTCTTAATACATTAAAGCTCCAACAATATTAGTATATCATTACAATAAAATAACTTGGTGGCATTAGATATAGCACAAGTAGTAACCTATACAGATACCTGATTGTCAAATATAGTTTGAACTTATTATTTGGTTATGAATGAGACTTATGGTACAACATGGTGGGTAACAATATATGGATGGCAAGTGAAGATGGGCTTGTTATATCCAAATCCATTGTTAGTGGGTTATACCATCCCAAATGATACTGGTTATATTACCAACATGTAGATTAAGTAATTGATAGGTATACAATCTATACACTTATGTAACTTGGGTATTTGGTACACATCTGGGAACACCCTGAGGGAGTTTACCTATACCAACCATATACATGTAAGACTGGGTATGGTGAGTATATACCTAGCCATGTTTTGATAGTAATGTTACTAAGAGTTATTACCCATATCCACCAGTAAACAAACAATGATAATATGCTATACCTCTAAGTGAGGTATGCATAATATCATGAGGTTACATAGACGTATATATTACACTAATGAAGACAAGTGTATTAGTAGAAGAGCTTCATCACCCTTCTGTACTCTTGCATATAAATAGTGTTAACATGCGTGCTCTCCTTAGTATACCTAAAATATGATGCATAGATGACTATTTAAGACCCATATAAGGTATGTTCCCCACTGACAGTATACATTATAGTTATAGTGTAACAAACACTGTGTATACATCTTACCCACCTACTTTATAATTACACATGTATATGCATGACATCATATTATGTTGAAAACATGGTATACCAATAAGTATAACAACTTCATCATGACATTTACATAGGTTATGTAGTGCATGTATGATTCTATCCAACCCAAGATATAGTTGAGTACATATCTAATGTATACCCCATAAACCATGTAGTACTAATATAATACATAACACATATTGTGGACTCAACCGTATCTTAGGTATTGGCCCAATAGTCAAATGATATCTCACTATTTTAAGGATGCACAACATACACACACATGTAAGTGGGTACAATGAATTGAAAAGATAATTAGGTATGGTTGAGTATATTTCATTACGGTAAGCTATTCATCCATTGAGTTTTGGGTGGTTCTACAAAAGATGGGTATATACATCAACACTGACATAGGTAACCCACAACGGTCATACTAAGTATTATATACCAGATTATGTATAATACCATCTTTTTTAGAACCACCCAAAACTCAATGGATGAATAGCATACCATGTGTAGTTACTATAGTAACAAGACCATTTAATAACATGCATGTACTATAGGATGGGTAATATAACACTATGTTATTAGATGGGTACACCATTATAGGTATATATTAGGTCTTTCTTGAGTACGTAGTATATGAAATCAAGAATACATTTAGATTAGCTATACATACCATCTAGGCCATACATTACTAACTGAGGACATAATGTATGGTATTCACTAGGACCATCTACAAATGTATAATGTGGGTAATTAATGTTATACCTGACCATGACTAAGTCCCAATACAAAAAGGACATGATATTGTATGTAAGACATTTACTTATAGTACAATCATGATATAGGAGTATGTATACACTCACATAATTCATAGGTACCCATTTCAACCAATAAAGGGTAGTTACCACTTACGTGCAGATTATAGGACTCTCACTTAATGTCTTGGAGTTGAATAAAAGCATACTATATTATGTGGTGATTGAATGGCATATGTTATGAGATTTTGGATAATGATTACCCATGCAAATATGGCCTAAATATGTTAAGGTAAGTCTACATTACATATTAGCACCCATGTAATATAGTCCTCACTTAACCCATGTTTATAAACATTGGCTTCTATGGAAGTCATACAGTGATCGTACCACTATAACATTATAGAGTATGTACATTGTGACTCCCTAATCATGTTGTTGCAAAAGGGTACCTTACATTTGATGTTGTTAGTTAGTGATATCTGGCCAATTAATAAATCTACCATATTATATGTGACCACACTGTAAGGTCATATATTACCCATAGGTCAACTATAGCTATATAGCGACATGATCCTATAGCCTAATGGCAGGTCATATGGAGGCCCCGAATGGTTTAGTGTGAGGTCATACATTATATCACACCCTTGGATGGATGTTGATCCTTGATATGTACCTGGATATCATTCAATATGGAGATATCCTAGGTAATAGTACTATATCACCTACAAGTTGGCCTCATGTATAATTATACAATGGAAT
Source organism: Erythroxylum alaternifolium (assembly GCA_027478495.1). NCBI lineage: Eukaryota > Viridiplantae > Streptophyta > Magnoliopsida > Malpighiales > Erythroxylaceae > Erythroxylum > Erythroxylum alaternifolium. Next base: position 3,873 of record JANIIA010046084.1, read on the forward strand.
GTCATCTGCACTATCTTTTATGCTATAGTACTTACTGACAACCCTTCATATTCTCCTACTGGACATACCACGTATTACACCCTATTATGAAAGGATGCTGAATTGCAACATTGGTATACAAGTTATTGTATGCCAAGATGTGTGACCTGGGTGAGTGGTGCCATACCTGGTTTACTAATATTGGATACCATGCATATAAAAATGTGATATAGTTAGGGATGCCATTGTGAATGGGCTTTTATAGTTACAATGACATAAAAAAGTATATGCATAGCGTTGTATATTTAATATGCATTTGTACAAGGGAAAACTTGGTGGGCCCTACAATTATCAACCACATTGTAATCAAATGTGGGCCCACCATTTTGTAGCATATGACTATATACCTTAGTACCTGTAGTAACCCATACAACATAATATATGCATTATTTTGTGGACCCAATATTATCATAGTCAATGTAGTTCAATATCTCAAATTATATATATTATGGATATACATTGCCCTAATTAGGGCAATATAATACTAGGTATTTATCATACTTTAGCCATAGGGTGTCCAATGTAGGCCATATTATAGTGGGCCCACTACTATATATTCTTATGTATAGGGCCCACTATAATATGGCCTATTATTATTACAGGGTATCCTTTAATAAAGAGTGGTATTTAATGTTAAGAGTATTAACACTCACAATGTATATGATAATACTAAGGTAGACCATATTATTGTAATAGGTATGGTAGCCAACTAATACTCTCAATAAAGCAATATAACCACCTGTGGTTAGTCCAGGGTTATACCCTTCACCAAACGTATAAACACATAACACTCCATTAAACTATTGGCAAGAAGGGTATAACCCTGGACTAACTCATATTTGGAGAGATAATAAACAAACCTACATTGATATTAAAAACTAATTATTCTGCCCAATAAAATTATGTGGTACCACCCCTAATCATTATATAACCTTAAAATGGTCCAAGTAATACATTAACATATTGTATGGCATGTGTGGTATCAAAATGATATCACATAGGCACATATTGTATGGTATGTGTGGTAAATGTACATACATGTATATTACACCCAGTCCTAATATGTTGGGCAATCAGATGTGGTGATTACCATGCAGTATAAATGTCTAATCCTGGATGGGTATTTTATAATCTATTTATAAGCCATTTAACTACTCTAATGCACTGTAGACATTTATAACCATATGGCATTCATGGTTTATATACTAATTACTGTGTATTGTATATCATACTATACATGGTGGGTATAGTATGATATAACTAGGGTCTAGTGTATTATAACATCTCATGACAATATTATGCTACATGAATGTGTACTCTAGGCAAATGATATATATATCATAGTCATTGATAATTATTTTTAACATGACTAACAGCAACAGTATAGATATAATATAGATACACTAATAAACATTTGCATGTACATAAGTTATGCTAACCAATTCATACATAGGTACCTAACATGTATATGCATCACCTTCATTTACTCACATACAATTGAGTAACAATATGCTATGTTGTGTGTGCTTAATAATATGTGGCATTGTGTATGATACCATGTGCAAGTATCACGGCTACTATAATAATTAAATGGTACATCTTAACACAAAATAGTTTGGTGAGCCTCTAATGTACTTACCATTAATGATTGCAAATTTGGATATGGAGCACTCATATTTGACAAGAGTTGTTACTCATGTGTTATATATAAGTCAGTTACATAATTCCTATGGTAACTTCTAGTCATTTATACACATAATACACTCTTATCAATTTGCATGTAGCCAATCTACATTTAATACATGGACAGTTATAGACTTAAGGTTAGACCACATAGTCATATGTAATATGGCCATATAACTGATATCGTATAGTCCTTTATAGTGGTCTCATATACATTATACCAAATTTTGGCCATGCAAAGAGAGGTTTCGATATCATTAGGATACATTCATCTTAATAGTAAATAGTTGGTCAATATTTATTTGACCAATCATTATGTATCTGTACATGTCAAATGCATAACTATTAATTCCATAACCTACGATAACTAAATGTAGCAATACCTGGTATACTATCCTAGGTATTGCTACAACCACACTTAGATGGGTAGGTAATAGCACCTATACTAAACCAGTATGGTTTAGTATGGGTGCTATTACCTACCCATCTTTGCCCTCATATGCACCCATACTAAACCAGTATGGTTTAGTATGGGTGCTATTACCTACCCATCTTTGCCCTCATATGCTATACCAACTCTAGATTTAATAAGCATGTAATGTTATAGGTATACAATTATGTATGCATATGGAATGATTTTACATATAATTTACACAGATTATGAACCTATCACAGGGCATAGATGGGTATAATGTTATAACTTTATTCCATCACGAATATGAGTAACCATAGAAGGTGTGTTAATGGTGTGTATGAGCTATGCAGGTGGTTATACTGTCCCAGTTTAGCACAAAACATAGACGAGTAGTATACATATGTTATATATTGGCTACCATGGTAGCCAATATATGGGCCACTCAGTGTATCATCACCATATCGACACTCATTCCTTCATATTAGTATTATGGGTCATATAGCCTAGGTTATGTGATAGGTACACATAAGCCAGGCTATTTGACCCATAATATATCCAATTTTATACATTATCAAAGAAGGCTTAGTGGCTTTAATAATGAAAATATGCATACTAGATATTCAAAAACCATCATTATGTGTGTAACCATAGCTTAGTTGATACCCACATGGTACCCCATTATACTCAACTGTATGGTTACTTGGTTACAACCTATCATATCATATACACTTACTATATAGTAAGGTGTCATGACTATGGGTATGTAATTGTATAGTAACATTGGATGTACATCACACATAGGAATAATGTAATGGTCTAATTTGGGTCATCACCTGACTGACATATTGTATGTGTGATACATATATTGTTGATCTAATTGGTAAAATACATTACCAAGGCCTATATGACCAATGGAGGATTAATACATATAAAGGAAGTGTACTTATGGTATTGGTACAACAATAATCAATATGGTTACTATTAATAGTTATTGTTATAGACATATATATATATGCAATGAGATATATATATATATCTCCTGCTTGTCTTCTCTTTTATCTCTAGTTGATATATATAAGTGGATCAATGATGGAGATGGTTACCATTACTTTATATAACCTATGGATGGGCACCATGTACAATGAATGGCCTATAATAAGGTATCCCTATGGCAGAGCTATATAAGTATTTAGGTAATACCATCCATATATATCTAGGGGTGGTAAGCCACACATATTGCCTAACTGTAATAAGGTTAGGTCTTACACCATTATGGACACCTCACTATATAGTAAGGGCATATGATATGATATGATATGATAATAATCGCATATCATATGCTAGTGTATATAAACATTATGTTGGTCCTAATGCCATATAACGCATGGAATTAGGTATTTGTTCATAACCTATGCATATAACTAACCAATAGGGTATATTCTACTAGTATGTGCGTACTAGTACCCTTATATGACATGTGGTACCGGGTATGAGGCAATTTAAATGTGGTGACTAATTGTATGTGTAATTCCTCAGTAATTCAACCTCAATAAGTATATATTACGCAGATGGCATTCTCACTTGTGGTACAATATCCCCATATGTAATTATTTGTTCATATACCAACCACCTATTTGGGTATTATGTATGCATTTACTAGTATTATCCCAATATGTGGTTATTAGTTAATGTAGGGATACAAACATTTAAGTACACTATGTATATAGCAAACTATGAGTGGGCATATGATATCAATCTATGCTATTATGCAGTATAGCTCGGCTACTATGGCTCAAATATAAGTCATTGTACTTTGTATGCCATGTAGTATATACATAATTAATACCGTGTATGCCATGATAATTAATACCACATTATCACACCCCACAGTATGGGTGGTTATTCCACATATAATAGGCAACCCATGTATACAACCCATGTTGTATACATGCCTATACTAGTGCAAATCATACTCATTTATATGTGTAGTCCACATATTACTAACATATATGGTCTTAATGATTATGTAGTAAGGATGTATAGTGAGTACAATTACATCCTTATGTTCCCTTGTGTTATATGCACATAGTTAAGGGTAGTATGTGTCCATATTAGAATCACTAAATGTATGTCACAATCCCTATTATATCAATTCCTATAAATGTAATTAGTTACAACATATTAAATACAACCGCTTACAAAGGTATATGATTGGGTTTCTAACTGATTGATGTAATAAGAATTGGTATATTAATATTAGGTCCAATATGGTATACGTATCATATTGCATACCCCATAAATAATATATTGCCAATTGATATCAATCAGCTTGTCCGTATATAGGTCCCCACTAGAGATGATAACCTCTCATCCATCATATCACTGTTATATAATATATGTGGATATATATATTCCATACCATACATATGGTACAATTTGCACATAAAGTATGTATATAAAAGGTGTAATTCTACTCACCTTTTATGGCATACCCTGACTGATACACCATATACACATACCATATGTATACTCTGGTATGTAATGTTACATACCATGTATGTTTTATGTACATACAGGTGGTTATACTATCAATGGGAATCTATGCTCGGATATATACATACAGGCTTCATAACCATATGAGTATATGGTTATGAGACCTATATGGTACACATGTGTAATATATTGCACATGTGCTCTAAATGAACTAGAGCATATACTGGACCTAATATGTACCCACTAATGGATGTAATACAATATAGAGTTATACCAAATATGGCCTTATGATAATATACACTGGGATTATCATAATATATTTGGTATTACATTTGCAACTTATATTTGGTATAACTTTATATTGTATTACAGCCATTAACTTATGCATAGGGATATTATACCATTATGCCACACATAGGCTACCTTGGTATCATATTGAAACTAAATTATGATATCTATAAGGATTGATAATACTACTATTCGCATAATATGTATAATGGATATTATAGGCATACTATGGTTTACATAAAGGGCAAGGTTCCTTTATCCCTAAGGTATATGTAACATTAGGTCAATAGTAGTGTATCCACCAAATACAGTTGGATAGTATATGCAACCATCAATGGTACAGTATATATCAAGTACCATAACAACTGACCTAATGTAATATATACCTTAAGGATAAAGGGTAATGTTATGGTACCTAACATTTATTGGTACATCTTCTGGCTATTATACTATTTGTGGATAACCCATATACTAGTTACCCAGTATATTCATATGTACCTGAGAATGGACCATTATCTTTTGCACCAGTAGATATAACGTTTATAGTCATAGAGGGACATTGCTGTGACTTTGTATACCCACTTATTATGTATACAATTTAGTGTTACTACATAACTGTGCTCTGGATTACCACTATGGTATGACTACCATGTGCATTTATTAACTAAAAGTAATACCAGGGCCTACTATCCTTAGTTACACATATACACTTATAGAAGTGTTTTGGTATCATCAGATATAATTATCTATTTGGGTTTCTATGCACAAGATGATAACATTTGATTTGTTATATCCATCATCTTTGTTGACAATATATGATAGAACTAATGTATGGGTTTTTAAAAACCCAAATTATTGAGATCCTTATTAGTACACTTGGCAATTATATATGATATTATGGCTATATTGCATATTGATATGTAATAATATCCACATTAAAGAGGATATGCCCATATTAAGTAACCATTACCATACATAATTATTATAGCGTAAAAATACTGTGGTATATATTTATGTAATAACCATATAAGGTATGGTTATTACTACTTGATTGTGAGTATAGCTATTACTTTTACATACCACTTCAACATGAATCATATATAGCACTATAGGTCATGTAACCCTAATATATATATAACAATATCATAATTCATACTACCTGTTGGAGTTATATAAATATAGTGCCCTAGAAAGCAAGTGTATTTACATGTACCTTAATCTTCTTCAGTTACAGTTTTATAATAGAAATATTTATTATTAATAAAATAAAAGAGTTTGGTTTTAATGATCATTATATATCTAGTCATAAGGTACCAAGATTCTTTTGTAAGTAATATACATACACATAGATATGTATGGGAAACATGTATATTGTTAGAATCTAAATTAATGGATTCACAGTTGAATAATCAAGTTGGTTGCTTAATTATGGTTTAGACTAGGGGCAGGCAAAAAACCTGAAAAAATCAAATCGACTCGTAAAATCGAAGAAACTAGGACAAATTGAACCGTATAGAGAGTGATGGATGGTCAGTTCGGTTTTGGATATTGAAAAACTGACTATATCAGTTCGGGTGCAATGTAGGCAAAATTTTTTCAAAACCAACCAGAACCAAACCAATCAACTAAAAACAAAAAACGTTTGTATTTTTTTTATACTTCTAACTCTAGGTATATAAGGTAAGTTTGCAACTTTGCAATTATAACAATCACCCAATAGATCCTAGAATGAAATAAAAATGTTAGACATGTACTAAAATTGACCTAAATTTTAAGGCCCAAGATTAGGGCCCAAACTGATTGAAGTAACCGAACCGAACCACAAGGCAAACCAAATTTTTGGTTTCATCTAACATTCAGTTTGGTTCTGTTTTCTTATACCATAAAATCGATTATTCAGTTCATTTTAGTTCAATAGCCTAAAACTAACCGAATCAAACCGTGCCCACCCTTAGTTTAGGCTGTAGTGTTGCGATTTATCTCCATGTAAGTAAAGGAGTTTACGTCAAGGGAATGATGAGTTTCATATCATGATAGTAGTTGACTATCGATATTGGCATTTTTAAATGAATTTGGAATCAAGTATGTTTTCAAGAATAAAGTGGGCCATTACTTTAATCTTAAAACATACAATTTAATCATTCGCTTATTATGAACCACAATCTTGATGAGTGGTGAACTCGTATGTGTTTCATTATAACTCTTGATATGATCGAAATATATTTTTACTGAGTATTAATCCAGTATCTACATATTGGAATTATTAATTGAAATATGTATTAGGGAACATTCACTCAAATAAAGAGTTTATAGTGATATCATCACTTTTAGATGTTTTAAGGAGATTTGGTGATTAAACTAGCGCCAGTAGTTTGATGGACTAGCTACTCATCAAGTCTTAATACCAAAAATGAGATCTTGTGTGTTAATTACCACATAAAGTTAAACGGGAGATTTAGAAGGAAAAACCAACATAAGGGCAAAATGGTAATTTTACCTTTTGTTGTGCGGATGGCTATAATAAGATTCTAAATAGGGTTTGCAATTGGACATAAAATATGTGTTCTCATACTATTTAATAGTTCAAGATTTCAACTAATTTTCTTTAGTAGAATGACATTTAGATAATAAGCTAGAATTAATTCTAATGAGATTAAATTAATTCTAGGCTTGTTGGAGCTTAAATTATCAAAGTCTAATAAAATTCCCCACATGGCTTCAGGGAAGGTTATCAAGCTAAGTAAAAAATATAAATGGAGGTTTTAGAAGCCCATAATTGAATGTTGGGCTTGCACTAAT
>JANIIA010046095.1:0-11589 GCA_027478495.1 Erythroxylum alaternifolium
CTTTAAAATACTCCTAACCCATTCCAATTTACCAAAATGACCAAAATGCCCTTCCCATAAGTGAGGGGATGTTACAGCGGGTGTGTGACTCTTCGCGGTGAGGCTTCGTCAAATTATTATGTGGAGGTTTATTTGTTGGATTTATCTTACATGAAGTCTTTTTGCCGCAGTTGTAACTTGGATTCGGAATGTGCATGAATCAACCTAGTTTGTGTAAACAACTTTCTGATCTATTTCAGAAGAGCTTAACCCATAGGGAAATTGTTATGTTTTTGTCTTAAGTGTTTTCTGTTTTCGTTCTTAAATAGTTGATCACTTGAGTTATTTATTTAGTGTTCCTTCGTTATAAGATTGTTAAGAAAAATTCTCTGTTGAGGTTAACACGAGTCGGTCGTATTACTGGGTGTGAAAACTCTTTCAAGAAAAGTGAAGTTGAGAGATAATGTCAAGAATTGAGTGATGTCAGCTTAGTAAAGCCTTGGGTAAATCTATAATATTTCAGTGAAAGTATTAAGCTAAGTGAGAGCCCTGCAGACATGGACAAGAAGTGCCGAACTGCATAACCAAATTTTGGCACTGATCTGATTAATTTTGTATTTATTGTTTTATTTTCGTTTGTGTTGAAAAATTAAAAGTTGCTGATACAGTTACTTTATATCTAGTAACTGACAGATATAGTTACAAGTAACAGCCGTAGAACTTTACAAATAACTGCAGTCAAATCGAAATTTTTGCGAAATTACTACACCCCTTATGGCTATTCATATTTATTTCTATTTATTTTATTTATTTGTTTGTTTGTGTTCTTTTATTATTATTATTATTATTATTATTATTATTATTATTATTATTATGAGTCATTTGAAAATAACTTTTTCATTAATTAAGGATAAGACTGCGTATTATTGTATTTCTACAAACTTTGTATTTTAGCGAAATTTTTATTGAATTGTTGTTATTGTTCATTAATTTATAGTTAATATTTTAAATTTAAACTAGTTAAATGTAAATTTAGAAAATTGATGAATATTTTTAATATTATTTTAATCTTAATTCAATCGAACCTTAAATTTTTCAAATTCAATTTGACCGAATTATTTAATTTGGTTTGTTTTATTCTCTAACTTCTTCTGCCCAAAAAATTTTGCAACCGTTAGATTCTTAGTTGGATTAATCGAAATAGACTTTTAATATTAAAAAAATGTAGATAAAAGGGTTACTTAGTTTAGGTAGGTTATGAAAGCGTGTTAAAACTTAAAAGACTTCGTAAAGAATCTGCCGGTTGGTGTCACTGCAAGTGGATTAGGAAATATGGTTAAACTCTAACGCTCTTCCCAACTTAGACGGACCAAAAAACAGTCTTAAAGAGCTTTATCTTGTTCTTTCCTTCCTTTATAAAAACAAAAATAATCTCCGTAAGTTATCCCTGCTCCAATTTTGCCGATTATTTCTTCAAATAGTGTTAAAACTTAAAACTTTGCTTCTTTGTTTACAACTTGCATATGATATAGATCAAAGCAACGATTAAAACAACATATACGCCAATTTCTAAAATTTTGGCCATTTTCGTTTGTTAATTGACATATCAACTATTTTTTAATGAATTAAGAGGAATTTGATTTTTTAATCGTGCTAAATCGTTGATAAATTATATTTAATAATCAGCTGATTGAGTTGACGAATTAAACTCAATCTGTTATTTTTGAAAACGCTTATATAAGGAGTGTTTTGTTATAGTGGTTAAGAAATTAAGGGACAAAAAAATATTTGTGTCCAAAAGTTATCATAAATTACTCAACCTGACATTTTTTATTATTGGTTTGGGTAGAGAACAGAGAAATAGAGGTAGAGGTACATAAAATGTGAATTTAACCAAGTTAAAACTTTTTTACATATGCGAATGTGTACACAAAATTGCATAAAATTTAACAACCATTTTGATTAGAAAAACACAAAATACACAACTAAATCTTCAAACAATTGGAAAGTTGGGCATGGGCCTAGTGCAATGATGAAGATGATAAGAAATAATAAGGATTACTTTGACGGAGAAAAGGAAACTGTACAATTACCAAATAGCACGACTCTTCATGTAGAAGCATGTCTAATCTTTCCTCCTCATAATTAAAGGGTAAAGAATATAATGACAATTGGTTCTTCCCAAGGTAATAATAATAGTCATGTGGGCAGGTTGGACACAAAAGCAGACATAGAGCTAAGGAACATTTTTGTACCATAAAAGGTAGGTATTGGGTATGCCATATTTTGGTGTTATTGGTCCTATAGTGCTTACCCAATCAGTGAAATTCCTTCCCCTTCAAGCCTCTGTCAAAAGGAAAAAAAAAAGCATAAAAGAAGTAAATAAGTGGTATGAATTAGGTCCTAAAATACTTTGCTCTTTTTCTTTTAATCATTAGTATAAGAACTCCTTTTGAGGAAACAAAAGTTCTTGGTAATTAAAATTAAAGTTTGGATTTGTTCATATTGTTTAGATTGAATACTTCTAAAAAAATAAAAGATTTTTTAATTAAACTTGAAGTTTGGGTTTGTAAATATCTATTAAAGTCAATGATTACAAAATCCAACTAATTAAGCCGGTTTAACTGTAAAAATGTTATACTGTTTAATTTTATGAGTTTTTAACTTTTCGGTTCAATTTATATTAATAATTTTTGTTGTTAAAAAATAATTAATTTATTAGGTCAATTTTTAGTAATTAATAAATTTTTATAAACTAAAATAAATGGATTAATTTTCATTTAATAATATTTTTTAATTAAACTTTAAATTATTTGATAGATAAGGAAAATATTTTTTAATCATATTTTAAATTCTATAATTTTATTCAATTTTTAGCAGATTTTATAACAGCCTAAAACAAGTTGAATCTTTTAAATCTTAAATATTTTATTTTACCGGTTTAACTTTTGATCCAATTTATAAATAATTGATTAAAATGAGTATGTTGTTTTTTTCAGAATGGTGATCATAGCTTTTGCCAATATAAAAAAAATCCTACAAGCTATCATATAAGTTAAAATTAGCTTTTTAAAATGTCTGATGATAATAATACGGAAAAGAATACGTACAAAACGAAAGGGAAAGGGTTGTTATCTTTTTTTGCCCAATGTTCGAGTACTCTTTGAATCTTGTACTTGAGTAATCAAAATTCAAAGGCCAAAGGTATTTGACAATTAGTGCAACGAAATTATGGTCCTTGGAATTAATTTAATTTCTTCTTTCTTTATGTCTCAACTTTAACGTGGCCATGCTATTGAATGCCACTTTAGTGATATACTTCTTTTGATGATGCCTATTGGAATTATTGAATCGCTTTAAAACCTCATGATTTTCTCTTTTCTAAAAGCTTTTTCCTCTTCTTTTCTTTTCTTTTTTTCCCATCTTTGAAACACGGGCTAGGAATTAGAGCTTTTTGGGATTCAACGTGCTATTGGGTTTCAATTCATCGCTTTTAGTGAGTTCAGCGGTATAATTTCAGGATTTGCAAAGATGCCATACCTTCATAATTTCTAATTACAATCTTAAGCTTTTTGACATTTTGACATTTTCGAATTTTATGACTTTTTAATCACGGGAGAGTAACTTTTACGGATTGCTCAAAAGTTCTCTTGTATATATATATATTTAATGAAACCTTAATCTTTGATGAAATAAGAAAATACACTAAACTTATGAAATAAAAATAAAATATTATCTTGTAAGTATTCTTATTATTTCTTAATAAACTTAAGCACAAATTAATAAGGACAGAATATGATTGAATATTATATTATTTCAAATTAATACCAAATGCAAATTGTATTGTATGAAATTTTTAACACAATATAAAACTTAAGCTTTTATTTTAAATATAATTTTAAAGACCTATTTTTTAAATTATCGATAGTTATGGTGGTTTTAAAGGTGTGGTAATCCATGTGGTGGTTAAAAGTTAAAACTTTGAACGAGTCAGTCACTTATCCGTTGCCTTCTTCCGATTGACGAGCCACAAGCACAACACGATGTGCTTTAAGCATCACGCACTTTTCGCCAGCTTGGGTCGAGGTTGTTCTTCAATCTGAACATCACTTTTAGCTTTAGGTCCCAAGACTTTGACAATAAATCTACCGAAAAGAAGACGACAATTGAGTTGTTAAGAGAGGCCATAAAGTAAATCAGATAACCATAACCTCATGTAATTCACCGTTCACGTGAATTCTGCTTTTAAAAAGCACAATAATTCCAATCAATTTGTTCTTTAAAGTTCATTATTCACATGTTAAGTTGACAATAATTTCACTTATCTGTAAAAATTTTCTATATACATATAAAGATATCAAGTTGAAAGTGATTCATAAGGCTATGTTTAGTTGAACGAAAAATTTTTAATAGAATTGAATGATTTATAATAGAATGAAACGTAAATAGATGTAATATTAAAAATTTGTTGTTTAAGAGAGATGAAAGGATTTATAATGTAATATAACAAAATATTGTTTAGATGAAGGGCTTATAAAGTAATATAGTGTAAAGTTGTTTATCATTTTACATTCTATCCTAAACCTTTCAAATTATAAATTTTTCATTTTTACTGTTTAGGGTAAAATAGGATGTAATATGAAACTTTCTTCTTTTTTCCCATCTCATTAGAAGCTCTCATCCTAAATGATGAAATCATATTATATTCCATTTCATTTTAGTAATAAACTTTCAGCTAAATATAGCCTTAGAATAAAGGATTAATAAATCCCAAATTTTGAACCGAATTAAAAGCTTTGAAAATTTAATTATTTAATTGAATATTAGAAAGGTTAATTATAAAAATATAATATTTATCCAATTTCAGAATATTATTTCAAACTTTAAAATGTAATGTTAACTTTTAAAGTTTAATAAAAATAGTGAATTAAAGTGACGAGCCGTCTCAAATGAGTATTTTTATTACGTAATTGTTATATATTATATTTGTATCACATAAGAATTTTACCATTTAATAAATTAAAGATATCAAACAGCTTAAAATAGTTATAAAGTAAAACGTATGAAATAGTGAACAATTATTTTAAAAAATAACAAAAAATTTTAAGTTAATTGAAAATTTTAAATATAACATTAAAATTAAAAATCCAAAATATTTAAATACTGTAGATTTTGTTATCTCTTTAAGAATATAATTAATGAATTATGATATACTTTCAAATTTTTTTGGGTAATCGACTAAGAAAATATAGCTTTAATAATTATTTATTAAGATTATTAAATAATTTTTATACGGCATTTTTCCGTCAAGCTTTCGCCCGAAAAAAGTCTTTTCAATATTCATTCAATTTACGTAAAAAACAAATAATTATAAAAAGAAAAGAAGAAGAAGAATTTAAGATATGTTATCTTATATTTGTGGGTGTCATTTTCTATGATTAAACAAAGAAGTTAAAACTCAAAAAGGCTTAAGTTAGGCCACTAATAAGCTAGGCTACACTTTAAAAATTAACCCCATCTACTATACAACCACTTGAACCAACAAAAAGATAAGGCCAAATGTCAATATCAGCGTCGACGCTGCCTTATCTTTCTCCATATAGCCGGCCCTACTTGTTGGCCTACCAAAGAATCCCTTCAAAACTTTGGAATATAAGCCTAGTCAAATCTATCTACATGGACATCTTACCTCAATTTTTGTAATTATCCCTTAAGGTTACCAAATTTCAACCATTAAAGGACCCACATGATTTTTTAGAACAAAGTTTTCAATGTTACAACTAGCAATAGCAAAAATAGGCCCAATTTATTCTGATTAGACCAAAAATTAGCAGGCTTAATTCAGTTCTAAGTTCAAATATTTTATATAAATAATATTATTTTAAATAAAATAATATTATTTTTAAATTTTAAAAATTAAAAAATAAATGTAGTCGAGTTTAAACTCGAAATTGGAGTTTTAGAAACTCGATCGAACTTTAGATTGAGTCTAAATTTAAACACATAAATAGGTTGATAAAATACCCAATTAACATAATTTACAGACTATTACGTTAATTTGAAGATTTATTCAATACACATGTAAAGAATAACAACTACATATTCCTCCGTTTTTTAAGAAAAAACTCTCAATATAAGCTTTGTTTATTTCCTACTTAAATGCCCCACTTTTCTTTCCCCATATCAACAAATTCGACTCAAGTGATATTCATAAGTTTTGACGTGTATTTATTTCGTTTAATAATCGAAATGAATTACACTTTTCATTATAATTTTTAATTTATATATTCTTCATCCCCATTTTTAATACTGACACGTGTACTTCACTAAAGCCAACTTTTCTTGAGAGTAGAGGATACGTGATCCTCTGTCTCATTTTGTGTGTACCCACATAAATGAATGGTTGAGATTGAATGGGACAGATAGGTACACACAAAATGGGACAGAAGATTTGAGGGCAGAGTAGAGAGGTTATATTCTCGTTTCGAGAGTGCTACTTTTTAACGAGGTGAAGCCAAACTAGGCATCAATTCTTACATTTTTTGTCCTTTATTTGTTCTTTTCATCGGTTCACTACTAAGCTGTATGGGTTTAATTGCTTGCGAGTAAATTCATGGTAGTGTTTTCGTGTTCTGCGTTGAAATAGTCTTATGTTCCTGCTCGTAAAAACATGCGGGCCATGTCTTATTTTGGAGGTTGTAGCACCGACTTTCGTTGGATTGTCTCAATTATGTGCCATTTAATCTTATTTATGTATTTATGTAAATTCTATATAAAAACTGGCTAATCATCATAAATAATTGCTGAATGCTTCCAAAAAAAGATTCTCTTAGGGCCATTAAGAGTAAGATTATGTCCAATTAAAAAAATCCAAATGTTTTCTTAGCATATTTTATTTCCCCGATTCAATCGATGGTAAAGTTGGGGTGCATTTCTTAAATTGTTATGATTTAATAATTTTTTAATAAAAATACAATTCTATTATGTTTATTTTATACTAAATACCTGATAAAATTGACACAAAACATAATTTGAAATATTATAAGTTTGAAAAGTTAATAAAAAGTATGTATACATTTAATAAATAAAATTTGAGATTTTTAAAATATTAAATTATAAGAAATTCTTAAAGAATAAATCAAATCACATTTAATTGTTCAAATTGCTTATTTTATAATTACTAATTGACTTCATTTCTTAACGAGTTTATTTTTATTGATCAAAGTAAAAATTTCAATAAGAGGCGAAATTTGAAAAAGTCCAAAACTATGTAACCTTATCTTTAATTAATAAAGAAACTGTATCATAAAATACCCATCTTATTGAAATAATTTATCAAGGCATGTGTTTTTAACTACTGGTTATGTCGATCCTATTAAAAGTTCCTGGAAAGGGATCTATGACACACAACTTGCAAAGTCTGCCTAAGACCTCTTCAAATAATCTTCTAGTGATAATAATGCATGACCATGAACGACAAGTATTTTGGTTCATTGAAAGTGAACTTCGAACACCTTCATATGAAGAATACAAGAATGAACCAAACCTCGGATTCTAGAGCTAGGCCACGGTAATACTCATCTCGATCACATTCATATAAATACACAAAACAACACTTACAAGATAGAAATCTAGTCCTGCTTGCTCAAATGGTAACTAAAATTTAATTATGTTTTATTTGATTCCTAGATAAACATTGCACAGGTTACAAATGGAAGACAAAAATACTCGCATATCTTCACTGAATTATCTATCTTTTCTTGAAAAAGCAAGTCCCATATGTTGAAACTTACTTGGCTGTCTCTAAAAGCATATCATACTAGGTCTACTTTCTCTTACAACTCTGCCCTACATTGATACAGTTTTGCACGTCATTAAGCAAATAAAGTTACCAGGACGAAATTAAACTACCAGATAAGTGAAGCACGCTGCAAATGAAGTGCTCTCCAAGCTTTTCGCGAAATTGGAGACTATCCTTGAATGATGAGGTTCATAGCCAAGTGAAACTCGGTGTAACTTAATAGCTTTCAACCTAGGTTTTTCCTTTTCGATATGAAAAAGAATCTCTCCAGCAGCAACCATATTGTAGAACCAGTGACCAAAAGTAAAACAAATAATAGATAACCGGAGACGGTAAGTGGAAAGCGCAATGAGGTCACCTAAGGGACAGTTATAACTTGGATAGATTGCAGCATGTCTGAAACAGCGATAACAAGATCACCTGATTTGATCATTCCCCTAGCCTTGAGCAATGAAAATGTTCTATGGAGATTGCTTTCCATATCATCAGTGAAGCTCAGACGAAAAGGTATCAAGCCCCATTGTAAGTTGAGGCGCCTCCGCAGAGATGTCGTCGTTGTAAAGGCAAAGATTGGGCAGTCAGGTCGGCAACGTGACAAGAGAGATGCCATGTGGCCTGTCTTAGTGTAAACAAAAAGAGCATCCACCTCTAAGTTGTTAGCTGCAAAACCACAAATCATAAAGCATCAGGATCCAGTTAAATTACTAGATAGAAGCTAACTGACAAAAGATATTCACATGTTTAGAAAAAATCAAGAAAATACAAGGTAAAGAGTAGGAAGGGGGTATTCCAAGTCAATAAAATCACTTAACAGGCAATTTAGTTAGGCATGTACCTGACGAGTTCTTAAAAGAGTCACTTAAAACTTGCACGGAAAACAGAATGGCCCAATTAATAAGAAAACAACAAGAAGCAAGTACTTATCCCAGCATCTCAAGTCAATCTTTTCGATTTAGGAACACTGACAGAAGTTAAAATCATTGTCTTTTCCACTGAGTGAACTACTGTATCACATGGCACAATGAATTATCGCAGGCATTACATATGTGCTCCACAAATGGTCTGATAAGATTTTGAGGGCATATTGTTAAAAAAAAGGAACTTTGTGCTGAGGTCCAATTAGCAGAGTGGGAAATTTATTTGTGAAACTTATAGAGCAGAAGGAAAAAAGATCCATAGGCTCAGGAGGGTAAAAATAGAGCAAAGGCTCAAGTTCTGGGAAAAGTAATTCTATCACAAGTTTGAAATTTCTTTTGGGTTGGAAAGTAGAGACATTTAGCACTAAAGATACTTACCCATCTTGGCAGCAGAGTTGCACATCTCTTCAGATATCCTATCAGAAAATGCAGATCCTACAGATGGGAGCTCCATAGCTTCATGGCGTTTCTCTTCTCTCCACCACCTTTCGATTCTCACACTGACAGTTCTTAGAACAGACAGTGCCTTCTCTGGGAACTGGCCCATGGCAGACTCTCCAGAGAGCATCAAAGCATCTGCTCTTTGGCTAACTGCTTCAGAAACATCAGCTACTTCAGCTCTAGTGGGCGTAGGGTATTCAATCATGGATTCAAGTAGTTGAGAAGCAACAATGACAGGCTTATTCAGCTGTCTGCACACTTGAACAATCTTTTGCTGGGCTGATGGAACCTGTTCCAACGGTATCTGAGCTCCAAGGTCTCCTCTTGCGACCATTGCTCCATCTGATGCCTGGATGATCGCTTCCAAGTTCTTCAATGAGTCTATACTCTCTATCTTTGCAATTACAGCTATATCACTAAATCAAAAGACGAGACCAATAAGGCCCTAAAGGTAATGAAACAAATCATTTTAGTAGTAGAGGAAACTAATACAGCAAAATTTCAGTATCACAATAAACAATCTTCAAGAGAATAAAAACAAAACAGAGAGCAGAACAACTACTTAAATGTGATAGATTATGTGCCATCAATGAAATGTTGATAGAAGCTGAAAATCTAGCATAGTTTGTTAAAAGTGCTACCTATCAAGAGAACGTGCAGCTATGTAGCTTTTAAGATGAGTGATCACTTCTGCTGATTTGACAAATGAAATGGCAATAAAGTCAACACCCTCTGCAATACCAAAATCAATGTCCAGCCAATCCTGCATTTAGTTAGAGATTGC
Organism: Erythroxylum alaternifolium; assembly: GCA_027478495.1. Classification (NCBI taxonomy): domain Eukaryota; kingdom Viridiplantae; phylum Streptophyta; class Magnoliopsida; order Malpighiales; family Erythroxylaceae; genus Erythroxylum; species Erythroxylum alaternifolium. Next base: position 9,923 of record JANIIA010046095.1, read on the forward strand.
GATTTAGTGGATTGAGATGGAGCACAGACAGGTACTAGTGAGTAAATCCCTTGATGTATCCGCCAGTGAAATTCTGATGGTGAATATTACTCGAAATCAATTCATATGAACTTACTCTGGAGTTACACTGAAAGTAACTTCCTAGTCCATTATCAAAGTTAATCAGTATACATAAATTACATGATTTCCAGTTGAAAATGATATCCAGGCAAGATGAATCAAAAGCAAAGCCAATATAGATTTAAAACGCACATAACATGCTCCCATTAAACTTCCTAATTATTTGTTTGTAAAGCAGTTCACAGTGTACACACGATACAGATTCAATTGAGATTATAGTGGTAGTGGGAGTGCATCCAACTATACAAAACACATTCGGATCATGCCATATGGTGGTTAAAGAAGAACACAGACTTTCATAAAGTGAAAAGTCACCTTAGATATTAGTGATTGTAACATTCCAAGAAACCTATTGGTGAAACATAAAACAAATAGAAGGGATTTTTATCTTCACCGTACCATTTCAGTTATAACCTTCAATCATAACAACACAAACTTTCTTCAGAAAATCCATTTGAAGATGTATTTGAGTTATGTGGTAATTTATTTTTCCCCGCATGGAAAGGAAAAAAATTATGAGAACTGAAAGTGAGATTTTGACAATATAAACCAATAAAGAACAATACAAAGAAAAGAAGAAATCTTTAAACCCTAATCATTCACACTCAGAATAGTTGAAGATCAAATCACATTCAGAAGAAATGAAAATTTCTAAAGGCGATGAGCATCACTGGCCTTGGAAGAAATGGTGGGAAGCATGGCATTGCGTTCTCTCACTAAACTCCCATTCCTCCAAAAGGTCAAATTAGCTCGTGGCAGCAACAAACCAGGATCAGTACACCGGCACTTAACATCAGGACCAATTTTCTCGATCACATCAAACCTCACCATTCCACCATCCACAAGAAGCTCATCCCCAACTTTCACATCTGAATCAGACCAATTAGTTCTTTACATAGACTAAAAAACTTGACATTCATATCATTGCACAAAAGTACGATGAGCATAGAATTTATACCCTCAGCAAAACCATCATAGCTGACATTGATAGTGCGTTCGGGGCGAGGCAAATCAAAGGCTCTCACAGTGAAGGTCCATACTTCACCATCCTAAGAAGAAGAAGGAAAAAAAACTAAAATTTTTAGTTGGATTTTCAAGTTGAGTCAAATGAAACCGCAGTTAAATAAGAAAGACCTCGGCTTTAGCAGAGGACGCACCGGCGAGATCACCCATGTGAATCTCGCTACCTTGAGTATCCATCATAATAGCAACAGCGTAACCTTTCTCTTGGTTCAAACACCTGACGCGATCGATGACTCGCTTGTGCCAGTCGCGAGTCCCGTGGCACATATTTATCCTTGCGACGTTCATCCCTCCAACAGCCAACGCTTCCAGCTGCTCCGACCCGCATGTGGCCGGGCCGATGGTGCACACCAGCTTTGTCCTCCGGGTGCTCCGGAAGCCGTTCTCCTTCAGCTCCGCCTCGGTGACGGCGTCCACTTCAATCGATGGGATGACGCCGCCTGTGCCGTTGGTGGAGGAGATGAGGGATTGAGGAGAAACAGAGTTGGGATCAGAAGGGGCTACTGAGGCTTTAATGGTGATGG
>JANIIA010046116.1:0-11588 GCA_027478495.1 Erythroxylum alaternifolium
TTATTAATCCATTATTATTAGTAGTAGTAGTAGTAGGTGTATTATTATTATTATTAAGCATCCGTTTGTATTTATTAATTTTATTATAATTATTATTATTATTATTATTATTATTATTCGATCTTAATTTTAAATTGTTATTATTATTTGTTCATATTTTTCACTAAAACAAATCATTTGTCGTAAACTTATCAATGAATTACATAATTTTAATCATCTTCAGGATCAGGGGCATTTTAGTCATTGGCATAATGTTTTCGTTCCGTCCACTACATCTAAACACATTTTGTCCTAGAGACGGAGACAGTTTTTTCTGTTCTGTCCACCACAACCAAACATCTCACTGTCTCCAGTTTTTGTTTCGTTCTGTCTCCAAATTTTTGTTCCGTTCCGTCTCCAAAAACTAGAGACAGCAACCATACGGACAGTAAAAGAAATCCGCCACAAGAAACAGTCCCTAAATATTCCTTATATGGGGGCAGATTTACCCACATTCCTAATACATTCCAAAAGCCCAGCAGAGAGCCCAAATACATCTCCAAGGAGACTAAGGTTGCAACATTCCCATACCCATCAAATGTCAGTTACTACTAGGAAGGCACCCAATGTGAGGCTAATGCATCAAATATCTCATACTCCTTGAAAATCAGCGTCAGAGGTGAACTGTGTTACCGTCGGTGAACAGTTTTCCCGGCTGGGAACAGTGTTTTCCGGCAGGAAACAGTGTTGGCTTGCATATACAGTGATTTGCAACATAAATAGGTCAGCATGTATAGTTGGAGAGGAGCTGTATTTCCGTCAATGAACAGTAAAATCCATTATGAACAGTGTATCCATCCAGCTATGAACAGTGTTTACGTCATGCACAGTGGGACGGCATGAACAAGGCATCCGTCCTCGTGGACAACATCAGCAAACCTGCACAGAAAAGAAAAGAAAACAATATAAAAAAGGATGGTTAATGTGCCCATCCACTCCAGGCCGCAGGAAGCTCCAGTGCCATGCTCATCAAAAAAATCATTAGCCACTGAAAATAGTCGAAGTGAGGCTAGGCATGTAGGGCAACTCCTATTCAGCCTCTGCCAACCGTGAATACTGTCGCCGACACAGGATGGTGTCCCCACAGTAGCCAGCAGTGACGGTGAACAGTAGTAATCTTCATTATCATCTGTCCTCAATTAAGAAGATACGCAGACATCCTCCTGCCAAGCTAGTCAAAACATCAATCAGCCCTGACATCTTCATTTAAAAGCGACGACCACTGACCAAGACAAATTCAAATCTATGGACCGGCAGACAGTATATACCCCCTCAGCTCTCCTTAGCGCCCCATATCATCTGAAAAGCGAGAAAGAGGACAAAAACCTCTATTACATCCGAAAAGGCCCCAGTGCATCTAAAACATGATCTCCATATGGAGCAAGATTGCATAAACTAGTGATAACTACTCCTATTTTTTAAAAGGTAAATAAGTAATTCAATTAATTCAAACGAAAAAAGTGTAACATACATAACAAACTATTGGAGTAACTAGCCAAAGTCAGCAATAGAACCTTTAATATGCTTTAGATAAAACTTGCCTAGGAGCTATATCTATGCAATCTTCCTTTGGTTTACATAATCAAGGACTAGTATATTGTGGAAGTGGTTTCCAAATCTTTCCTCCTTGCCAATCTAGACATTTGAAGCTAGCTTGCATTCTTCTTCAACACCTTGTGCTAGTGAATTTTGATGTTTTTATCTCTTTATAATTGATGCAATATAATACCAAAATCCATTCTAAAGATTTTCTTGTCACCTCTGCCACTTATGTTGATTTTACAGCCTAAACCAAAATGAATTTCCATTTATTATATGGACATTGGAGTTTGAGTAAGATGAGAAGCTTAGTCCAGAGGTAAAATGAATGTTCACGTTTAAAAAAGAGGTGGTTGTGTGATTTATTATCCTTCTTACATACAAAGTAGACTTAAGATTCAATTGTAAATTTAATTTTATCTCTAGTTGTAAGCCTCCTAGTAGCTGCTAACTAGAGTATGAAAGAAAGAGATGGAGCTATCCAAATGTCACATATCAGTTTATACCTGGTAATTCTCTCAATATCTGCTACCATTAACCTCTTGTATGAAGAATTAGTGAATTAAAGAGAATTATCCCCAAGCCATTATTGATAAGATGTTATCTTGACATATTGATCGATATTATCTCCTTTTTTTTGATTTATTTTGATGCTTAAATAGGAAAAACAATGTTTATTTTGTTTTAGGAGATGAAAAGTGGAGATTGCATTAAATTGGGACATTATTGGTGATAATCATGAATTTTGGATAAAGTCAAAAGATGACTGCAATGGATAAAGGAAGATAAAGCCAAATGCTAGATTCACTTTAAGAGTTGAATTTTAAGTAGGAAACTTCCTGCTATCCCTATCATAAAGGGAATGGTATTTGTTTTAGATAGGCATGTTCGTAAGATAGGATAAGATTAGGTTTAAAGTAGGAAACGACTATAAAAGGGATGCTCTCTGCCTCTCAAGAGTCAATCATTATTCTTCTTATTTTTCACTTAGTTCTTCATCTTTCTTCTATCTTTGGTGTTGAAACAAAAGTCATATATGGCTAAACTTAATTATTTTGATTCAATGGGATTCGAAAATTTAGTTGTAACCCTGTGAGGTTTTGTTCTAAACTTTTATTCATGTTTTAATTCAACTATTTCTTGTTTTGAGTTCTTATATTTTATGAATTATTAATATTAATTAATCTAACTAATTAATTTATTGTTGATTATTATATCACTATCCATTAGTTCAATGATCTGTAATTGTCATGAAAGATTGGTACAAGTAGCAATAGGTTATTTATGAATTTGCATATTTAACTTATGATAAACAAAACAAACTAAGTTGAATAATTGCAGCTATCTTGATTATTTAATGTAGGGTTTAGTCTTTTTCACTAAACTTATTACTATCATTTAATTGATAGGAATGCTATTACAACCAGTCAATTGACGGTAAGTTTTGGTTTGGATGTTGGGTTTGAATCAATTAAATTAGAAAAATTTGAGACTTATTATAGCTATCCTTATATGTTTCAAACTAGTTTCTTGAATCGTTAAAAATATTTTTTTTAGACCAATGATCAATGTTACAATTAGATAAGAACTTTCCCTTAAATAGGAGTTTAGTATTCTTAAATTTCTCCCTTTAATATTCAATTAATTTATTGTAGTTCCTTGTTAACTTTAGTCCATTATGTAATTAATTGAAAACCCGCAACTTTATTTTATTATTTGAAATTAAGAAACTAGTGTTTAGTTATCTTAGGATTTGACCTAGTTCCACAACTACGACAAGAACTTTGGAGAATCATAATTAATTTTGATAGCTTCGACAACTTAACCAAAGTTTGGCACTGTTACTTGGGAACTATTTTAGTTTCTTAATTTCTTTGCATTATTTTAAATTTACTGCTAACCTCTTGTCTTGTATACTTGAGCTTCTTAGACACGTAAATTACAATATAATCAAAAAATTGAGAAGACAGTGCGTTATTTAAGAAAAGAGACTAATTAAAGAAGCGGTCATTCACCTTCAGAAGTGAAAGTTAAAATAGATCTAACAATTAGTGAAGCCACTAATTTTTAAGAAGTGGAAGAAAAGATGGGAAATTTTAACACAAGAATGTTGAGGGAGTTAGCGTCACCAAATTTAAATCAACAACCTTTATATACACAATTTCCAGATGTTGAGGTGGATTTCAAATTGAAATATGGTTTGATTCATTTACTCCTTATTATTCATTCGGTTGTAGGTGAAGATCCACATAAACGCCTGAAGGAATTTCATATTGTCTGCTCTGGAATGAAACCATAAGGGGTGATAAAAGAACAAACTAATCTTAGGTCCTTTCCATTCTAATTAAAAGATAAGGCAAAAGATTGGCTATATTATCTTCCCTTAGCTCAGTGACAATATGGAATGAGATGAAAAGAATGTCTTTAGAGAGGTTCTTTCTTGCATCACAAGCAGCAGATATCAGAAAGGAGATATGTGGGATAAGAAAAATTACTGGAGAAACATTATATGAATATTGGGAAAGGTTTAAGTAGTTATGTGCCAGTTGCCCACATCATCAACTTCCTGATCAACTTTTGATTCAGTACTTTTATGACGGATTATTGCCAATGCAGCTAATGGAGGAGCTTTGATAAATAAATCACCTGAGATGGCTAGAAAATTGATATCAATTATACCCAAAAGTTATTAACAGTTTGGAACAAGGATGGAGGGAGTTATTAAGCGTGTGAATGAGGTAAGTAATGTATATCTTGAGGATAAAATTTTAGATTTAACTGCTCTAGTTCGTCAAATGATTGTTGGTCAATTATAATCAGCAAAAAGTTTATGGAATATGCTCATTCTCTGGACATCTTACAGATATGTTCCTTACATTGCAACAAGACTCCCTTCAATAATCTAATGAAATAGGGGGCTTTCCTAGTCAACCTCAATAAAAATATAACCTCATTCCAATCACTAAAATCCAGGATGGAGGGACCATTCAAACTTGAGCTATAGAAATCAAGGAGGGCAATAACAATATCAACCTAATAATTTTAAACAACCTCGAGCTCCTACATATGCTTAACCTCAATCTTCAACTACAGGTATATCTTTGGATGAAATTGTTAAGGCACTTGCTATTAACACAACAATTTCAACAGGAAATAAGAGAAAGCCTTCAAAACTTAGGAAATCAGATCATTTAATTAGCCACATCTGTAAGTAAATCAGAAGCACAAGTATCAGGAAAATTACCTTCCCAAACGATGGTGAATCCTAAGGAGAATGTGAGTGCAATGATTGTGAGAAGTGGTAAGGAAATTGAATCTAGATCTTCTTTACCAATAGAGGTAGAAAAGCACAATGATGGAGAAAAGAAGGAAGAACTTCCAACTCAAGAATCAATAAAGGTAAAAAAATATTTTATCTTCATCAATATCAACTAATGCATGTGTACCTCCTTTTCCTAGCAAATTGGCTAGACTAAACGAAGAAGAACATGAATGAGAGATCCTAGAAACCTTCAAAAAAGTGGAAATCAATATACAACTTCTAGAAGCCATCAATCAAGTTCTGCAATATGCAAAATTCTTGAAAGAACTGTGCACAAATAAAAGAAAATTAAAGGACAAAGAGAAAATAATTTTGGGTAAGAATGTATCAACTGTGATAAATAAAAAATTATCAAAAAATACAAAGATCTAGGTATGTTCACACTTTTGTGTGTTATTGGTAATAAGAAAATTGAGCATGTCATGCTAGACTTGGGTGCCTCTATTAATTGCATACCATAATCAATTTATCGAGCTTTAAATCTGAATTATTTGCAAAAAACGAATATGATTATTCAATTAGTTGATCGTTCGTATGTGAGTCCTATTGGAGTTATTAAGGATGTTTTAGTCCAAGTTAATGATTTGGTATTTCCAACGGATTTTTACATCTTGAAAATGGATGATGATTGTTTTGAACATTTAGCTTTGATTTTGTCAGGTAGCCTATTTATGTAGACGGCTAAGACGAAAATTCATATAGAAGAGGACTCTTTTTGTTGAGTTTTATGGAACAATAGTAAAGTTCAATATTTTTGAAGCATTGAAGTACCCTATTGATTTCCAATCTGTTTATCAAATGACTATTGTGGATTCATTTATGCAATATATGTTTTAAAAAGAAAATGTTGAAGAGTAGTTGGAGCTTAAGGTTAAATCAGAAGTGAATAAGCAAGATGATGAAACTTGTGAAGTTGTAGAATCATTATCAATAATGCTAATAAATTCAAAAACCTTGAATGCTGAACTAACTATAAATCACAAGAAATGCTACCTTCCATTTTACAAGCTCCAAAGATAGAATTGAAGGCCTTACCTAACCACATAACGTATGTTTATTTGGGTGATGGATAGTCATTATTTATGATCATTTCAAATATTTTGACTAAAAGGCAAAAGGAAAAATTGGTAACACTACTTAAAGAGTACAAAACTACAATTGGTTGGACTTTAACATAAATAAAAGGCATTAGCTCAAAAATTTGCATGCAAGGATTCTTTTAGACAAGAATGCTAAACCAAAATGGGAACCCTAAAAAAGACTCAATTTAATAATGAAAGATATGGTCATGAAAGAGATTTAAAAATTTTGGATGCAGGTATAATCTATCCAATCTCAGATAGTAAATGGGTAAGTCTAGTGCATGTTATGCCTAAGAAAACTGGTATAACAGTGATGCGAAACCAAAATGATTAGTTGGTACTAATGAGGGTACAGAATGAGTGGAAAATATGCATAGACTTTAAAAGGCTTAACTTAGCTACTAGAAAGGCCCATTTCCCATTAACCTTCATAGATTAGGCGAATGCCTTTCAGTCTTTTTTATGTTATAGGTACATTTTAAAGATACATAATGGGTATATTTTCTAAGTGTAATGAGAATTGCATTGAAGTATTCATGGATGATTTCAATATTTATAGAGATTCATTTGATGATTGTTTAAATCATTTATCTAAGGTTCTTAGAAGATGCATTGAAACAAATTTGGTGTTAAATTATGAAAAATGTCACTTTATGGTAGATCAAGGCATTGTTTTAGGAAATGTGATTTCATTCATGGGCATAGAAGTTGATAAGCAAAATTGGATTTAATTGTTAACTTATGTTACCCTACAAATGTTAGGAAAGTTCGATCTTTTCTTGGACATGCAGGATTTTACCGCAGGTTCATTAAAGATTTTTCAAAGATTGTAATACCATTATCAAAGTTATTACAAAATGACATTCCATTTGACTTTCGAAAGGACTGCAAGGAAGCTTTTGACAAACTCAAGGCATTATTAACAAATACGTTTATTATTCAACCACCAAATTAGGACCTTCCATTCGAGATCATATACGACGCTAACAATTATGATCTTCATTCATATAACGAGTAAAGCCGGAAGGAAGACATTTTTGATGTAGTTGCTTTAAGATTAGGGATGCCTGGAGACACTAAGAAATTCTATATTTTAGAATCTATTTTGTACCAGCCCTTCTGAGAGACTCAATTTTGATACCAGTTAGGCTACTGGGGAGATGTGATTTTGTTGTTACCATCCAATGAATCCAATTCAATTGTTCACTTACTTTTTCTTTTCAATTCATTTTTTTTCAAGGGCTGAATTTTCAAGTTCAATTATCTAATTTTCAAAATAGGCAGTGGGGGCTATTTTAGGCCAAAGGATTAAGAAATATAGTCATGTATCTTTTATGCTTCGAGAACATTAGATATTGTATAGTGTAATTATTCTACAACTAAGAAAAAGCTTTTAACAGTTTTTTTTGCTTTAGATAAATTTAGATCTTATTGGCTTGGCTCTAAAGTTATTGTGTACTCTGACCATATAACATTAAAATACCTTTTGGCAAAGAATAACTCTAAACGAAGACTAATATGATGGATTCTGCTACTTAAAAGTTTAATTTGACAATAAAGGATCGAAAAGGTGCCAAAAATTTAATAGCAGACCATTTGAGTATGTTGGTAAGAGATGAAGATATCTTACCTATTTCTGAAACTTTTCCTAATGAGCAATTGTTTTAAACGAAATGTATGGTTCCATGGTACGTTGACCTTCTTAATTATTTAGCTACTGGAACTTTACCTTATTACATTAGTAAGTCTAGGAAGGAATAAGAAATGAGGCAAAATATTACGTTTGGAATGAACAGTACTTGTGGAAGTTTTGCTTTGATCAGATTATAAGGTGTTGTATTCAAGAAAATGAACAACATTTTGTCTTTTTGTCATAATTAAGCATATGGTGGTTACTTTTGTCCCAAAAAGACCTCCTAGAAAAGTTTTAAATTGTGGATTGTATTAGGAGACTTTTTTTGGAGAAGTTTTTGTGTTCTTTAAAAGTTGTGACAGATGACAAAACACAAGTACATTACCCATCTAAATGAAATGCCTCAAACACTAATTCTTATAGTTGAGATATTTTATGTGTGAGGTATTGATTTTATGGGGATTTTCCCTTCATCTTGTGGTTTTTCTTATATACTTTTGGCTATTGATTACATTTCCAAATGGGTGGTAGCAAAGCTACAAAACTGATGATTCTATAGCTATTGTAGGATTTATAAAGTCTATTATTTTTAATACATTTTGAATCCCATGTGTCAGTATTAGTGATCAAGGAAGTCATTTTTACAATAAAGTCATGGGAATGGTGTTGAAAAAGTATGGAATGCATCATCGAGTCACTACCACCTACCACCTACAAATGAATGGACAAGTAAAAGTATTGAATAGAAAGGTGAAATCCATTTTGGAAAGGACTATGAATCCTAGACGAAAGGATTAGAGTTTATGTCTAGACAATGTTCTTTGGGCATACCGTAAGCTTATAAAACATCGATAGGAATGTCTCCTTATCAACTAGTTTTTGTTAAAGCTTGTCATTTACTAGTAGAGATTGAGCACAAAGCTTATTGGGTGTTGCAATGGTACAAACATGGATTTGGAAAAAGTTGGGGAGAAAAAGAAGTTACAATTGCAAAAGCTAGAGGAAATAAGGTTGGATGCTTACGAGAATTCGAAAATCTACTAAGATAGAATCAAATTGTTCTATGATAATATAATCTTAATGAAGCAATTTGAGGTGGAATAGAAAGTGTTATTGTATAATTCTCGATTAAAGCTTATTTTAGGTAAGCTACGTAGAGATGGCTTGCCCGTTTGTTATCTCTAATATATTTTCTTATGGTGCAATGGAAATAAAAAGTTTGGAGACCAGAAAGATTTTTAAGGTTAACAAACATAGACTGAAACCATTTTATAAGGAGATGATGGTTTCTAGTATATGAATATCGATTTGGAACTGCCATTATACAAAGAAGTTTAAGAAGAACCGGCTTTGTCAAGCATAACGATGTTAAACAATTGTGCTTTTCAAGAGACAACCCAAATAATAATAGTTTTATTACTTTTGTTTTACTTATATATAGTTTGCGTTTAAAAAGTTTATAACAAAAAGTGTAAATAAATATGTTAAATTGATCAAAATCTCATTTAAGCTCTCAGGTATTACACTGCTGGTCCTCTTATAAGTTAGCCTAAACCCTAGAGTTGCCACCGATCCTCTTCCATGGCCGGCGAGCCACCAGGGGAGGTCCCCACTGGACCTCCTCGCTCCTTTGCAAGTTTTTTCCATAAGCCTCCAACCCAACATGAAAATCAGCTCTCATCAAGCAGTCAAGATTCGTTAATGGAGTCCCAAACCTTGAATATGAAGATGAGGAATTTGAGCAAATGACAGTGCTCAACAAACTCAATTTGGTTGGGAAATTTTCGCATAGTCGTCCCAAGATGGAGGAGGTGCATAAAGAGTTTAAAAAGCTAGGTTTTCTTGGGTCCTATACCATAGGATTAATGAACCCAAGGCATGTTTACATCCATTTTGATAAGGAAGAGGATTATCAGAGGTGTTGGATCAAAACTTTCTGGAATATAGCTGGATATTCCATGAGGATCTTGAAGTGGAGACCCAGTTTCAAGTTTGAAGAAGATCCCCCAATTGCCCCAATTTGGGTTTCATTATATGATCTACCAATGGAGTTTATGATACCGGAGGTGATCTTTTCTATGGCTTTGGCCATAGGTAAACCCCTTAAAGTGGATACACCAACTTTGAATTTGACAAGACCATCTGTGGTAAGGTTTTGTGTGGAAGTTGATTTAACTGGTGATTTTCCAAAATCTGTGAAAGTGGGAAGGAAAGGAAAAAAAAACATGAGCAATTCATCACCTATGAACATATCCCATCTTATTGCTCTAAGTGTAATAAGATTGGACATAAACTTGATGATTGTAAGCTGGGGAAAGCATTTCAACCCTCAAAAAAGGTTGTATTGGAAAAGGACAAGGAAGAGGCAAGCAAACGTGAAAAAGGAATTTGTTTGCTAACTTCTAAGGTTAAGTGGAATTCTATTCCTAAGCAAACTAGGAATGACGCTGTTAAAATTTCCCAACCTTTTAATGTAACTTCCTCATCTGGATTAACGGCAAAGGAAAAGGAAGATATCCTTATTGCGCAGCCAGTAGCGATGCACTGCGAGACACTTGCGAATGTGACGGACAACGCAGAAGCTTGCGAAAATCTGGTTTCCACGGATTCTATCATGCCACCTGACGATGCTGCGCCTACTCACCCTGAATTGGCAGAGGCCCCTCATGGTGATCCAGACATGCCAACTAGTGCTGTGGAGTGGCCAGGAACTGATACATGCAAAGCGCCTTTAACTGTGACTGAGGGCCTGCAACATACAATGCTTTTTTGTTCGGCTCTTGCTCGTGTTTCTGGGGAGGGCTTTTGTGTGAAGAAAGGTCTAGTTAATTCAAATTCTAGTAATCATTTTGACGTTTTACGAACTGATGTGGATGGTTTGGAGGCGTCGAAGGGCGAGATTGATATGGGACAGAGTTAAGTCAAAGTTAACACTATTGATTCTCATTTTGTTGTGGATAATAGTCGCGGTGATGTTACTGATGGTAGGGATGCTGATTGAATTAAAATAGTGCAACTAGATGTAAAAGTTGTTGAAAGTGTGGAAGATGAATTTGATGATTTATTCACTACATCTCGTAAAAACTTTAAAGGGACTGAAGATATAAGGGACGTTTTTGATCCAGATGATGTGATTGTCGGTCACACTTTGATGTTGGAGACGAAGGATGAAGACCTACATGAAGGCCATTGCTGGTCAGACGGCAAAAGGGATGTGTTGCAACTCACGGTGATGGAGGGTAGCGTCACCGTGAGTAGAAAGCGTGGTCGAAAATCTAGGGCTGAACGGTTGAAGGCGCAAGAGGGACAAGCTCTACGGCGCTCGTCCAGGTTATAATAATTATCTTTTTAATCTTTTTATGATGATTAATCAGTTAATTTGGAATATACAGGGCATTTCTAATGCAGCTTCTCTATTGCGTTTAAAGTACCTAATTAAAGCTCATTCAGTAACTTTTTTAGTTATTTTAGAGCCCATGTTGGGGAGTCAGGATTTGGATAGAATAAGGCGGGCATTACATTTTGATGTTGCTTTAAGATCTTATTCTGACAAGATCTGGATTTTTTATAATTATGATTTTGATGTTTTTTTAATAGAGGAGATGGAGCAAGTTGTGCATTTGCAGGTTAAGCATTCCACATGTAACACCTCATTATCGTAGGGTACGCATCGGGACGCCCGTAGGTCATTCTGATACATATCTTATGGTAAGGGAGCGCTACGTGCGATTACTACAGTACTCCACATGGCATCATATCAATTTGAATAATTAAAGCAGAAATTGTAAATCACAGTAATTTTTTTAAAACCAAATTCTTCCTCTTTTTATTACTCGAAATCAACAGTTTATACATCATCAAACTGTATTGTCTGTACATACCTGTACATACATACGAAAACCCTAATACAGATGCTATATGACAGAGGAAGAAATACATCAAAACCTAGCTAGGTCATCCCAAAAATCCAGAA
>JANIIA010046157.1:0-11587 GCA_027478495.1 Erythroxylum alaternifolium
TTCGAACAACTTTGATAGGGAAAACAACACGTGAGCTCGTTGACACAATCATTAGGAACATTTAGTAGGAAAACTAGCCTATTGGCATACCTTCAATGGGAAAAATAGCAAGTTGACACAGTCGATAGGCACCTTTGGTGGGTAAAATAACATTTTGCACAGTCGCTAGGCACCTTAAATAGGAAAAATAGTCCGTTGGGCACCTTTGGTAGGAAAAACAACACGTTAGCATACGTTTGGTGAGAAAAGCAGCCTGTTGGCACACATTCGGTGGGAAACACAGCCCGTTGGCACACCTTTTGACGGCAAAATAGCCCATTGGCAAAGTCGTTAGCTTCCTTTGGTGGGAAAAACAGTCCGTGGGGCACCTTTGGTAGGAAAAACACCTCGTTGTCACACATTCGAAGGCCAAAATAGCCTGTTGGCATGTTCACTAGACACCTTTGGTGTAAAAAATAACCGCTTGGTGCACCTTTGGTAGGCAAAACAGCCTATAGGAATACCTTCGATAGGAAAAACAGCTCGTTGGCAAACCTTTGGTGGGCAAAACAGCTCATTAGCACGATCATTAGGCACCTTCGGTGGGAAAAACTTGTTATGGCAGACATTCAGTTGGAAAAATAGCTTATTGGTACTGTCTCTAGGAACCTTCGATGGGCAAAATTGCCCGTTGGGCACCTTCGATGGGAAACACAGCCCGTTGGCACACCTTTGATGGGCAAAACAGCTCGTTAGAAAAGCCACTAGGTGCTTTCAGTGGTAAAAATTGTACATAGGCAGCTTCGGTGGGAAAAACAACCTGTTGGTGCACATTTAATGGCCAAAATAGCCCATTGAGATGGTCGTTATGGACATTAGGTGGCAAAAACAGTCTGGTGGACACATTCGGAGAAAAAACAACTCATTGGCACACCTTCGGTAGGCAAAATAGTCTTTTGACACACTTTTGGTGGGCAAAATAGCCTATTGGCAAAGTCGCTTGGTGCCTTCGATGGGAAAAATAGTTCGTGAGGCAGCTTTGGTGGGAAAAGGAGCTCGTTGGGGCAATTTTGGTGGACAAAACGGTCAGTTCGCTTGGTCACTAGGCACTTTAGGTGGGAAAATAATTCATTGGGCACCTTCAATGGGAAAAACAACCTATTATCACCCCTTTGGTAAGTAAAATAGCCCGTTGGCACACCTTCAGTGGGAAAAACAACACTTTGGCAATCCTTTGGTAGGAAAAACTACCAGTTGGCACGCCTTCAATGGGAAAAGCAGCACGTTGGCATAATCGTCAGGCGCCTTCAATGGGAAAAACAACCTATTGCCTTAGTCGATAGACACCTTCGGCAGGCAAAATAGCAAGTTTGCATGATTGCTAAACACCATCGATGGGAAAAACAGCTAGTTGGCACACCTTTGGTGGGAAAAACAACACATCGACATATATTATGTGGGAAAATTGGTTGGTACAACTTTGACCTGATAAACAACACGTAGGTGTGTTGGCATTGCTGGGCACCTTCAGTGGGAAAAACAACCTATTGACAGACCTTCGGTGGGCAAATAGCACATTGGCACGATCAATAAGCATCTTTGGTGTGAAAAACAGCCTGTTGGGCACCCTCGGTGGGGAACACAATCCGTTGTCATACCTTCGGTGGGCAAAACAGTTAGTTGGCACGATCACTAGGCACCTTTGGTAGGAAAAACAGTCTGTTTGGCATTGTCGGTGGGAAAACAACACGTTGGCACACCTTTGGTGGGAAAAATAACCTATTGGCAAACCGTCGATGGGAAACGCAGACTGTTGGTACATCTTTGGTGGGAAAAACAGGCCATTGGTAAAGTCGCTAGCTACCTTCGATAGGAATAATAGTCCGTAGGGCACACATTCAGCTGACAAAAAAGCCCATTGGTATAGTCGCTAGGCACCTTAGGTGCGTAAAACAGCTTGTGAGCACACCTTTGGTAGGTAAAACAACCCGTTCGCACATGTTCGGTCAGCAAAATAGCCTGTTGGCCCAACTTTGATGGGCAAAACAACCCGCTGGCATAGTCATGATGAACATTCGGTTGGAAAAACAGTTTGTTAAGTACCTTCGGTGGGGAGAAAAACTCATTGGCACATCTTCAGAAAGAAAAACAGCCCGTTGGTGCACCTTCTATAGGTAAAATGTCTCGTTGGTACGATCCCAAGGCACCTTCAGTAGGTAAAATAGCCCATTGGGCACCTTTGGTGGGAAACATAACCCGTTGGAACACTTTCGGTAGGAAAAACAGCATGTTGGCAAGGTCGATAGGTCCTTCGGTGGGACAAATGGCCCGCTGGCACTGTAGCCAAGCACCTTAAATGGGAAAAAATAGCCCATTAGCACACCTTTTGTAGGACAAATAACATTTTGGCAATCCTTTGGTAGGAAAACTACCCGTTGGCGCACCTTTAATTGAAAAAGTAGCACATTGACACAATTGCTAGGCACCTTTAGTGGGAAAACCAGCCCATTGGCTAACCTTCAGAGGGAAAAACACAAGTTCACATGATCTATAAACACTTTTGGTGGGTAAAATAGCCCGTTGGCACGATCGCTAGGCTCCTTAGCTGGGAAAGTTGTCCATTGGGCACCTTCAGTTGGAAAAGCAGTATGTTGGTGTACCTTCGTTGGGAAAAACAACCTGTTGGCACACCTTTGGTGGGAAACACAACTCGTTGGCACACTTTCAATGGGCAAAATAGCCCGTTGGCAAAGTCACTAGTTGCCTTTGATGGAAATACCCATTGGCACACATTTGATGGCCAAAGTAGCCCGTTGGTAAGGTCACTAGTCATCTTATATGGGAAAAACAGTCTATTGGTGCACCTTTTTTAGGCAAAACAGCCTGTTGGCACACCTTTGGTTGCTAAAACAGCCCGTTGGCATAACTTTGGTAGGTAAAATAGCACATTGGCACGTTTGTTAGGCACCTTCAATGAGAAAAATAGTCTGTGGCAAATATTCAGTGGGAAAATAGCTGTTTGGAAAAGTTACTAGGTACTTTCGATGGGAAAATTAGCCTGTGGCGTAGCTTCGGTGGGCAAAATATGTCGTCAGCATGGTGGCTAGGCACCAGGTGGCAAAACAGTTTGTCGGGCACCTCCGACGGAAATACAATCCATTGACACACCTTCGATAGGCAAAACAGCCCATTGGCACACCTTCGGTGGGTAAAACTACCCATTGGCATGATCACTAAGCAAGTTCGACGAGAAAAAGAGCTCGTTGGGCACTGTTAGTGGGAAACACAATAGACTGGCACACCTTCGGTGGGAAAAACAACCTATTAGCACACCTTTGGTGTGAAACACTGCCATTGACAAACCTTCAGGGGAAAAATAACCAGTTGGCAAAGTCATTAGTTGCCTTTGGAGGGAAATACATTCCGTGGGGCAACTTTTGTGCTAAAAATAACCCATTGGGATATATTTGACAACTGAACTACCCTATTGGCAAGGTCGTTATGCATCTTAGGTGGGAAAAACAGTCTATTGGCACACCTTCAGTTGCAAAATAGCCTGTTGACATACCTTCGGTAGGCAAAATAGCCCGTTGGTACAACTTTGGTGTGCAAAACCACCCATTGCCACAATCGTTAGGCATCTTCGGTGGAAAAACTTGTCATGGGAGATATTCGGTGGGAAAAATAGCCCGTTGACAGGGTTGCTAGGCTCCTTTAGTGTCAAAAATAGTTAGTTGGGCACCTTTGATGAGAAAAACAACCTTTTAGCACACCTTCAGGAAGAAAAATAGCCCGTTGACACAACTTCGGTGGCCAAAATAGCTCGTTGGTATGGTCACTAGACACTTTCGGTAGGCAAAGTAGTCCATTTGGCACCTTGGATGGGAAGCACAGCTTGTGGGCTCACCTTCGGTGGACAAAATAGCCTGTTGGCAAAGTTACTAATTGCTTTCGGTGGAAAAATAACCTTTTGGCACCCATTTGAGGGCCAAGATTGCCCATTGGCACGGTCGCTAAGTGCATTAGGTGGCAAAAATAGTCCGTTGGGCATATTTGCTATAAAAATAGACCATTGGCACACCCTTGGCAGGCAAAACAACCCGTTGGCATACCTTTGGTGGGCAAAATGACCTGTTAGCAAAGTTGTTAGCTGGTATCGACGGGAAAAACTATCTGTGGGGCACCTTTTGTGGGCAAAACAACTCATTGGCACCATTTTTAGGCACTTTCGATTGGGAAAAACAGTCTGTGGTAGACGTTTGGTGGAAAACAGTCTGTTGCCACACCTTTGGGAGGCAAAATAGCCAGTTGACACACCTTTGGAGGAAAAACAACCCGTTGGCACAGTCGCTAGGCACCTTCGATGGGAAAAATAGCCCGTTGGGCACCTTTGATGGGAAACACAGCCCGTTGGCACAGCTTTGATGGGTAAAATAGCCCGTTGGAAAAATTGCTAGGTGCTTTCGATGGGAAAACTGTTTGTGGGGCAGCTTTGGCAGGAAAAATAGATCGTTGGCATGGTCGCCAGACACCTTAGGTGGTAAAATAGTCTGTTGGGCACCTTCGGTGGAGAAACAGCCTGTTGGCACACCTTCGGCTGGCAAAAAAACCCGCTGGCAAAGTTGCTTGGTGCCTTCGAATGGAAAAACTATTTGTGGGCCACCTTTGCCGGGAAAAAGAGCCTATTAATACATTTTTAGTGACTAAAACAGCCCGTTGGCATGATTGCTAGGCATTTCAGGTAGGAAAAACAGTCTGTTGGTCACCTTCAGTTGGAAAATAACTCGTTGGCACAAATTTGGTGGGCAAAATAGCCAAATGGCACACCTCTAGTGGTTAATACAGCTCGTTGACACGATCGTTGGGCACCTTCGGTGGGAAAAATTGCTCGTTGCCACATCCTTGGTAGGAAAAAGTACTCATTGGCACACCTTCAATGCGCAAAATAGCCCGTTGGCACGATTGCTAAGCACCGTCGGTCAAAAAAATTGCTTGTTAGGCATCTTCGGTGGGAAA
This sequence comes from Erythroxylum alaternifolium, assembly GCA_027478495.1. NCBI lineage: Eukaryota > Viridiplantae > Streptophyta > Magnoliopsida > Malpighiales > Erythroxylaceae > Erythroxylum > Erythroxylum alaternifolium. The sequence continues at coordinate 4,996 of JANIIA010046157.1, forward strand.
TACAGCCCCTTGTCACACCTTTGATAGGCAAAATAGCCCGTTGGTATGGTCACTAGGCACCTTTGGTGTGAAAGATAGCTCGTTGGGCTTGTTTGATGGGAAACTCAGCCTGTTGGCACATTTTTTATGGGCAAAACAGCCTACTGACATGGTCGCTAAGCACTTCGGTGGGAAAAAAAGCCCGTTAGAACACCTTTTGGTGGAAAAAATATCACGTTGGTAATCCTTCGGTGGGAAAAACAGCATATTGGCACACATGTGATGGGGAAAGCAGCATGTTAGCACATTTGCACATCGCTAGGAACCTTCAGTGGGAAAAACAATACATTGGCATGGCCGATAGGCATCATTTGTGGGCAAAATAGCTTGTTGGCATGGTCACTAGGCACTTTGGGTAGGAAAAACAATCCGATGGGCACCTTCAGTGCGAAAAACAACACGTTGGCACACCTTTAGTGACAAAAGGAGCCTGTTGGCACACCTTTGGTGGGAAACACAGCCTGTTGGCATACAGCCCTTTGGAAAAATAGCCTATTGGCTCACCTTCGATGGGAAAAATAGCACATTGACACGTTGGGACAGTCGCTTAGCATATTCGGTAGGAAAAACTTCCCATTGGAAAATCTTCGATAGGAAAAGTAACACATCCACTGGTAGACACAATCGTTAGGCACCTTTAGTGGGAAAACTAGCCTACTGGCACGTTGTCAGATCTTTGGTGGGAAAAACAGCACGTTGTCACACCTTTGGTGGGAAAAACAGCCTGTTGGCACACATTTGGTGGGAAACACAGCCCGTTGGCACACCTTCGATGGACAAAACAGTCTATTGGCAAAGTTGCTAGCTTCCTTCGGTGGAAAAAATAGTCTGTGGGACACCTTTGGTGCGAAAAACATCTCGTTGTCACATATTCGGAGGCCAAAATAGCCTGTTGACATGGTCGCTAGACACCTTAGGTGTGAAAAATAGCTTGTCGGCATACCTCTAGTAGGCAAAACGACCTATAGGCACACCTTTGATAAGAAAAAGAGCCTATTGGCACACCTTCGGTGGGCAGAACATCCCATTGGCATGGTCGTCAGGCACCTTCGGTAGGAAAAAAGATGTTGTGGCAGACATTTGGTTGGAAAAATAACTCGTTGGTACTGTCGCTAGGCACCTTAGGTGGAAAAAATAGTCTACTAGACACATTTGGTGGAAAACAACTCTTTGGCACACCTTCGGTAGGTAAAATAGTCTGTTGGCACACTTTTGGTAGGTAAATAGTCTATTAGCATAACTTTGGTGGGAAAAACAACATGTTGGTATGATCAATAGGACCTTTTGTGGGACAAATAGCTTGCTGGCGCGGTAGCTAAGCACCTTAGATGGGAAAAATAGCCCTTTGGCATGCCTTTTTTGGGAAAAATAGCACTTTGGCAATCATTTGGTAGGAAAACTACCCATTGGCACACCTTTGATGGGAAAAGCAGCACGTTGGCGCGATCGTTAGGCACCTTTGGCAGGAAAATCAACCCATTGGCTTAACTTCGAAGGGAAAAACAACACGTTGACACGATCGATAGGCACTTTGGGTAGGTAAAAAAGCTCATTGGCAAGATTGCTAGGCTCCTTAGGTGGGAAAAATAGCCTGTTGGCACACCTTCGGTGGGAAACACATCCCGTTGGCACACTTTCGGTAGGCAAATAGCCCGTTGGCAAAGTCGCTAGCTACCTTTGGTGGAAAATACAATCTATGAGGCACCTTTGTTGGGAAAAATAGCCCGTTGGCATACATTTGGCAGCCAAAATAGCCCATTGGCAAGGTCACTAGGCATCTTAGATGGGAAAAACATCCTATTGGCAAATCTTTGGTAGGCAAAACAGCCTGTTAGCACAACTTTGGTTGTAAAAATAGGCCATTGGCATAACTTTGATGGGCAAAACAGCATGTTGACATGTTTGTTAGGCACCTTCGCTAGGAAAAATAGTCCGTGGCAGATATTCGGTGGGAAAATAGCACATTGGCACACCTTAAGGAGGCAAAACAACTAGTTAGCACACCCTCGATGGGAAAACAGCCTGTTGGCACAGTCACTAGGTAACTTTGGTGAGTAAAATAGGTCATTCGGTACCTTCAGTGGGTGAAATAGGCCTTTGGAAAAGTCGCTAGGTGCTTTCGATGGGAAAAACAGCCCGTGGGGTAGCTTTGGTGGGAAAAATAAGTCATTGGTATGGTCGATAGGCACTTAGGTGACAAAACAATATGTTCAGCACCTTCGGTCTAAATACAACCCATTGGTACACCTTCGGCAGGCAAAATAGCCTTTTGGCACACCTCTGATGGGTAAAACTACCCGTTGGTATGATCGCTAAGCAAGTTTGACGAGAAAAAGAGCTCGTTGGGCACCTTTGGTGGGAAACATAGCACATTGGCACACCTTCGATGGGAAAAATAGCTTGTTGACACCTTTTTGGTGGGAAACACAGCCCGTTGACGCACCTTTGGGGGTAAAATAGCCAGTTGGCGAAGACACCCGTTGCCTTTGGTGGGAAATACAGTCTGTGGGGCACCTTCCATGTTAAAAATAACCCGTTGGCACACATTTGACGACTAAAATAGCCTGTTGGCAAGGTCGCTAGGCATTTTAGGTGAGAAAAACAACCTTTTGGCACACCTTCAGTTGCAAAACAGCCTGTTGACACACCTTCAGTAGTCAAAACAGCATGTTGGTACAACTTTGGTATGCAAAACCACCTATTGGCACGATCTTTAGGCACCTTCGGTGGAAAAAACTTGTCATGGTAGTATTTGGTGGGTAAAATAGCCCATCAACATGATTGCTAGGCACCTTAGGTGTTAAAAACAGTTAGTTCAGCACCTTCGCTGAGAGAAATAGCCTTTTGGCACATAACTTCGGTAGCTAAAACAACCCGTTGGTATGGTCGTTGGGCACCTTCGGTAGGCAAAGTAGCCTGTTTGGTACCTTTGGTAGGAAGCACAACCCGTTGGCCTACCTTTAGTCGGCAAAATAGCCCGTTAGTAAAGTTGCTAGTTGCTTTCGATGGGAAAATAGCCCTTTGGCACCCATTCGGCGGTCAAAATAGCCCGTTGGATGGTCGCTAAGCACATTAGGTCAGTTGGGCACATTCAGTGGAAAACAAACCATTGGCACACATTTGGTAGGAAAAACAGCCCGTTGGCACACCTTCGATAGGCAAAACAACCCGTTGATAAAGTTGTTAGCTGCCTTCGATGTTAAAAACAGTCCTTGGGGCATCTTTGATTGGCAAAATAACTTGTTGGCACTATTGTTAGGTACCTTCAACGGGAAAAACAGTCCGTGGTGAACATTTGATGGGAAAACAGCCCGTTGGTGCACCTTCATTAGACAAAATAGCCAGTTCCACGACTCCGGTAAGAAAAACAGCCCATTAGCACATCTTCGGGAGGCAAAACAGTCAGTTGGCAGACCTTTCTTGGGCAAAATAGCCCGTTGGCGCTCTCGTTAAGCACTTTTGTTGGGCAAAATAGACCGTTGGGCACTTTCGGTAGGAAACACAGCCCATTGGCATAGCTTCAGTGGGCAAAACAGCCCATTGGAAGAGTCGCTAGGTGCTTTCGGTGGGAAAAACAGTCCATGAGGTAGCTTTGGTGGGAAAAATAGGCCGTGGGCAAGGTTGCTAGGCATCTTAGATGGTAAAATAGTCCGTTGGGCACCTTTAGTGGAAAACAACCTATTGCCTCACCTTGATAAGTAAAATAGCTTGTTAGCACACTTTAGGTGGGCAAAACGGCCCGCTGGCAATGTCTCTAGGTGCCTTTGATTGTAAAAACTATCCATGGGGCATATTCGGTGGGAAGAACAGTCCGTTGGTGCACTTTTAGGGGCCAAAGTAACCAGTTGGCATGGTCGTTAGGCACTTAAGGTGGGAAAAATAATCCATTGGGCACCTTCAGTGGGAAAAGCAGCCCTTTGGCATACCTTTAGTGAGCAATACAGCCTATTGGTAGCATTACTAGGCGCCTTTGGTGGGAAAAACAACTCATTTCCACATCATTGGTAGGCAAAAGAGCCTTTCACCTTTGGTAGGCAAATCAGCCTATCGGCACACCTTCGGTGTGCAAAAATAGTCCGTTGACATGATTGCTAAGCACCTTCGGTCAAAAACTGCTTGTTGGGCATCACCAATGGGAAACACAGCCCGTTGGCACATCTTCGATGGGTAAAATAGCCCATTGGCACGGTCACTAGGCACCTTCGGTATGAAAAACATCCCGTTGGGCATGGTGGTTGAAGTAAATGACACGTTAATATAGACTGTACATTCAAGAAACTCGATGCACAAGAAGGTGGCTTGAATGGTGCATCCTCCTTCGTGAATATAAAATCTTGAAAAGAACTTCTCTTTCTTAGAAGAATATCACAAGGTTTATATGAAAATTATTACTTAGTTAAATCGTAAATTGCTTCTCTATGATTTTTAACAACAAAGTAAACTAAAGTAGATAGTAGAGAATAGACACTGTGACTTTTATATTGGTTCACCCCAAACTGTGGGCTACGTCCAGTCCTCAGAGTTCATCTGAGTGTTTCACTATTCTTCAAACGATTACAAGTATTCTTTCTTCCCTTCTAGAGCCTCTTCAGGTCTTTTACAAAGTATTCTTTCACTATCTTAGCCTCTCCAGGCTATCAGCCTTTTCTTTCTCTCACTAGAAAAAGATTGTGAGCTTTTGTTACAGTAATGTTAGCTCTATTCTAAGTAAGCACTGTAAGAAATTTCTCTCAGATTGTCTAGCTTTCTAACTTGTCTCTGTTTTTCTAAGATTGTAGCATCTTCGACTAAGACTAATTTTTATAACCTTCATCTCTAACTGCTTCTTGATTCTTGATAAGGTTTCTTAATTCTTGGTAATCGCTTCTAGGTAACCGTCATTTAGTTGAGTTCTGTAACTAACTCTGACTAGATAACTATTCTGATGTACTAATGTATCTTTGTGGTATCGTCTATGTCTTCTTTGTGTCTATGTTGTCTTTGCATCTGTGTCTGTGTTTGCGTCTGTATCTATATAGTCTTTGCGTCTATGTCTGCATCTATGTCTATATAGTCTTTGCATCTATGTCTACATTTGTGTCTGTGTCTATATAGTCTTTGCGTCTGCGTCTGCATCTATGTCTGTGTCTATATAGTCTTTACGTCTGCGTTTACGTATGCATCTGCGTCTATATATTCTTTACGTCTGCGTCTGCGCACTTAACACACTTGTTGAAGACGTTCATTTGTTTCTAACATTATTATTATTTGATTGTCACCAAAATTAATCATCGTAAAGTCCTCTTGACTTAACAGGAAACACATCCTGTTGGCACATTTTTGGTGGCCAAAATAGCCTATTGACACGGTCATTAGGCACCTTCGGTAGAAAAAATAGCACGTTGGTAATTGTTCAGTGGGAAAAAATGCTCATTGACATACCTTCGATGGGAAAAGTAACACATTGGAAGATTTGCACAATCGCCAACCACCTTTGGCAGGAAAAACAACACATTGGCATGGTCGATAGGCACCATTAATGGGCAAAATAGCCTGCTGACACGGTCGCTAGGCACCTTAGGTGTGAAAAATAGTTTGTTGGGTACCTTCAGTGGGAAAAATAGCACATTGACACACCTTCAGTGGCAAAACAGCCTATTGGCACACCTTTGATAGGAAACACAGCCTGTTTACACACCTTTGGTGGGTAAAAAAGCCTGTTAGCAAAGTCACTAGCTGCCTTTGATGGGAAAACAGTCCTTGGAGCACCATTTTTAGGAAAAATAGCCCGTTGGCACACATTCAGTGCCTAAAATAACCCATTGGCATAGTCGCTAGGCATCTTAGGTGGGAACAATAGCTCATTGGCTCACCTTCAGTTGGCAAAACAGTCGATTGGCACACCTTCGGTAGGCAAAATGGCCCATTGGAACACCTTTAGTGGAAAAACAGCCAATTGACATGGTCGCTAGGCACCTTCGATGCCAAAAACAGTCAGTTGGGCACCTTCGACAGGAAAAACAACCCTTGCCACACCTTCAGGAGGCCAAATAACCCGTTGGCACACCTCCAGTGCGCAATATAGCCTGTTGGCATAGTCGTTACGCATCTTCAATGGGAAGAACAACTGGTTGGCACATCTTTGATAAGCAAAAAAGCCTGTTGGCACACTTTTGGTGGGCAAAACAACCCGTTGACACATTTTCGGTATGATCACTAAGCAACTTTTATGGGAAAATGGCTCGTTGGGCACCTTTGGTGCGAAACACAGCTCGTTGGCACAACTTTGATAGGCAAAACAGCTCGTTGACACAATTGCTAGGCACCTTCAATGGGAAAAATAATCCATTGGAACACCTTTGGTAGGAAAAACAACACGTTGGCACAGTCGATAGGCACCTTCGGTAGGAAAAATAGCACATTAGCACAGTCGCTAGGCACCTTCGGTGGGTAAAACTGTCCCTTTGGTTGGAAAAACAATACGTTGGCATACCTTAAGGAGAAAAACGTCCCGTTGGCACACTTTTGATTGGAAAAACAACAAGTTGGCATTGTTGTTGGGCGCCGTCAATGT